>JAGVSQ010001749.1:0-27550 GCA_022683975.1 Rhyacophila evoluta | reverse complement strand
TGTGTAGATCCATATGCTCCACGTTGGGAGCGAACATGGTATAAAAAAAATATATATATAAACGCAAGATGTATATATATATATATGTTGTCCCAAAATGAGCTGACGTTACAATTTAGCGTTCATTGATCAGATAAATAATGGAAAGGTACACAATCGAAGACCATGTAAAAATTATAAAGATTAACTTTAACACGATTTAAATTTTGGAAAGAAATTTTATACAATAGATATACCAATTTCGGAAGAATAAATTTACTCCAGTAAAAGATGATTTATTGAACGTGCATATCGACTTAATGATATTCGAAAATGTATACGTCTATTAATGCAGTGTAAGATGTTTATATGCATTAGCTTTAAGTGAGAACGGTTATTGTACTTTTTACCAATTAGACAAAGTTCTCGTGACAAAGAAGCTTCCCCGCATAACAAAACAGTAATGGAAATATATGAAATGAATGGCGTATTATTTTCCATCTAACTATACGGAAACATATCATTAATTAACTAATTATAGTATACATATTTTATTATTATTCATACTCGTAATCATTCTCTTTTGTTTGTTCATTTACACAATTTATAAATTGAAATGAATTAACATAATTTGTTTTCGAGCTGGATGCATTCATTGCCCAAAGCATTATATATCATTTTTTAATGCACTTATAAAATATGTTTTCAAATTTTAATATACCATTTCGATAAAAATTACTCACTATTAAATAATGGAAATATCTGTTATTGCAATGCCATATATGGTGGTATTTTTCATTAATAGTTTTGTGTGTATTTTTCAAAATGTACTTACATAATTAGTCATATTAGTTTATCTTTTGAAATTAGCAGAATTATTTAAGGAATCGGATTTTTTATTTCTTTTATTTAATCGATTTATTTCATTATTATAATTAAAATAACTTAATGCACGTGAAATTAACCTCAATTCACACAAAACTATTTTTATTTTATGCCTATCTCTAAATATATTCCATAAATAAATAATCTGTGGAATCTATATTTATATTAATAATTGACAGTTTATTCTCGTATTTAAATATAGACCATGAACAGTGCGTGGTAAAAATACAATTTTAACTGTTCTTTAAGTTAACTGATAATTAAAAATAAACAAGAAATCTAGATTATTCAATTTCCAATTGCTTAAAGCAATTACTGCAACCAATTATCGTTAAGAATTTATAAAATTTTGGGAAATATCAATGAAACATCTTTTAACATAATAGGATCGTTTATTTTTTCCAGATACAGTAAAATATTTAATATATAAACATGTAGGATGAAAATTTACCATAAATTATGTTTTAAAAAGGCTGTCGATATATTGAAAAGATTTGCTTGGTTACTGATTATTAAAACCGATCTCATGAATTTATACATTCTAGGTAATATTTATTAATCCACAAACAAATACACAATATATATCTGTAGCTGAGAAGCAGAAGCATACAACGATGTAAATAAATAAAGTTAAATGTCCAGGAGAGCCAAAAACTTTTTTTCTTCACGGAGATCGATAAAAAGTATACATATATATAATATATTTCAATTGAATGTGAATCGGAACAAGGAAAAATAGCAAAACCTATACTCTTTATGCTTCTAACGCATTATGGTTGTCACATCTAAATCCAATTAGATGTCTTTGATATTTTGTGATGCGATTTTTAACATTCTGTTGTTATTGACCTATTTTTTTCAAATTTGTGACTTGCATCCGTATTGTTTTCAAATACAGATATGTGATGGTTCAAAACTGCGCCTAACAATTACTATATTTTGGTATTTTTAAGGTCCGGTTATCGTAGTTATTCTCTATCTTAACATTAGTCTGAGTTGTATTACATCATTTGAAAGATGATCAGAATTGATTGGTCTTTTCTACAGCAATTTTGATCTATTAAATATGTTACTCAAGATTCTACAGCAGTAAATAACAACACCGGTTGAAGAGGGACTGTGTTATTAAACAACAATATGGACGAATGAGTCGTGTATGTTTCGGGCAATGTCAGTACACTTGTTGTAGGCCAAGGTTATTTTCATCAGATACTACCTTCCCAGTAACAATTGACTCTCGAATCAACTACTTGATAAACACAATACGGTGGGGCAAATAACTGTACACGACTAACTGTAATCTCGATATCACATAAACTGTATTGGAGTGAAATTTAATGTATGCGTGATAAATATTTGCAAAGCATTTCAATTAAGTCAATGTTTAGTGTTTGCCTTTTGAAACGCTATAACCAGTTTTTGATTACTAAAAATTGACCGAGTTTCTAAATATTTGCGGTGAGTGTCTGCTCACCACAAATATTAACTATTTAACGCAAAATAATTATTAATAGGTACAGTCCACTCCAATCTTTAAAGCCCGGTAATTTATGTATTAGTAAAAGTATGCTTAAAAAATAAATGGAACTTTCCTATTTTCGGAGGCTATTTATATAAATAATATTATTTTTCACTTGTTAATTTTTCAATTAAAAAACCTTACACTCTGGTAGCCAAATGTCTCCTATTCATGAGCTAACCTAAAATTTTCAATAAACCATATTAATAATAAGAGAGTGCAAAAGGAAAACTTAATCTTATTTTGGAATTTAGTATTATGATTAAGGTTTTATATTAATTTATTCCATAAACTACCAA
The DNA here is from genome assembly GCA_022683975.1 of Rhyacophila evoluta. Lineage (NCBI taxonomy): Eukaryota > Metazoa > Arthropoda > Insecta > Trichoptera > Rhyacophilidae > Rhyacophila > Rhyacophila evoluta. The sequence continues at coordinate 24,868 of JAGVSQ010001749.1, read as the reverse complement.
ACAAATAAAATTAGAAAATAAGCCGACAAATTTAAAAAAAATTATACATATGGCATTGTATAGACATTAATTTGTTATTTATGTGCAACCATTTGCCTAGTTAATAATTTCGAGAAACGCAAATACCAACACAAATCAAGATTATATACGTATCATTGATATTATCAACACAAATTGTCGTGTGTTAAAGATTATAATGGACTGTAAAAGGTTTATAGTGAAAAATTAACTTTTAAATCATATTTACTAGTTATTTTGTATGAGATCAGTTAAATAGTGGTGGTAGTTCGAATTTATATCTCTATTACGGAAGATGGAAGAAATAAATATCTACATCAACTGAATAGTATTGCATACACGTTGTTCAATAATTTGAATACATTATAGTCTGGTTTCCTATATTTAATTACAGATGTCTAATTAATTTGGTTGAATTTCAAAACGAATAGCTCAATTATCAAATATTTTTTCCAATTAACCGTACAATTTTGATGTGAAATATTTTGAAAGGTACGTCAAAAAAACCGTGATGACGATTCCCTAATAAATTCGCGACAACTCACCAACTTGTATGAAAAATATAGCTCCGCATAAAAATACTATTCGTCAATCTGGCAATTCAGAGTCGGCTTAAGATGATACTCTTAAAATTATTAAAAACGGGTATTTGATTGATTTACAATCACTAAAAATTTTGCTATCTGTAGTTTTTTTATACAATACTAAATATCGAATGTCATGTTAAGAGTCGAGATGATTTACAAGAAGATATGAAGTTTGGTGAACACCATGCGAGTGATGGAATACGTCACTCTGTAGAAATCCAGAAGTTTAACCGCTAATTTGATTCCATTTATATCATTATAAAAATATATAATACATATTTATAAAATATCCGCTCCAATATAGGAGCGTATGGATGTCAACGGTGTGACGATAAACACTCAGGTGGAGCATATGAAACTCCGCATCGTCAAGACTTACTTTGACAGATTTCGGCTGTACAATTTCAAAACATAGCAAACAATAAATGACTGTACTATAATACATTCACTAATATCAAACTCTAATTTAAAAGCACTATCTAAGATTTCCAACTTTTAAAAATTTCAAACGCTTTTTGGTAAATCATGTTCTACTCTAGAACATCTTTTTTGATCACCCTGAACATTTTAAGTTAAAATACTTACTAAGGTTTAAAATTAGACAGCCGATTTGGCTGTCAGTCAATTTTTAACCTATCGGGTATCTAGTCGTGCATATTTGGATTTTTTTTAATATGAAAAATCATAGGATTGTAGTCTGCTATCTCCGGCTCCAAAGCGCGCACGTTAACCTTTCGTTTACCAGGAACACACGGTTATATTGACATAGTTATAACTGTTGTACGGCTGTGAAAAACGTTTAATCGTCTTATGTTATCAACTATCCAATATAAAAACGTATTTTGTTAGATACAGTACTACTGTATTCACCATAGAAAAGAAAAAAGAACGTAACCCATACGGAACAAATTTTACAGCAGGCACAAAAAAAACTTATTAGTGATTTTGAGCCAAAGTCAAAATATCAAGCCTTGGAGTGAACGCAGACCTAATCTAGTATTTTATTTACCTAATTTGACTTTCATTTGATTATCTATTTAATAAAAATCGATAAAATTGACGTAGTGTAAATGGATTTCGCAAATTTCACAGATTATCCTATTTTCTATCACAAAATCCAAATTTATATAATAAATCGGCATTTACAGCTTGCATTCGTTTAATAATATGCATATTAAGTTGTATACATTGCGATGATCGAAAAAAACTATTAAAAAACTGAGGTTCATGTCCTTTATCTTTTATAGTCCGTATAAAAGAAGACCAACAAGTAAATCATTTCAAAAATAAAAAAATAAAGTTTTTGGAGTTTATACCGGTTCTGCATAACACGTAGAAAGAAAAAATCTTCATAAGGAAACATTATACAAACGAATTTTCCAATCAGTCCGCGATGTTCATCAACCTGGACAACCTGCACGCGGGATTATGTAAACATAACAATCAAAAATGCAAATTTATTATTCCGTTTATTATATTGTTTGCGAATACTGATTTTACTCGATCGCTTTGATTCGCCGCGTATTTGGAGGTAGGTAAATACTACACGCATTAAATATACCAACAACGCGGACGCATTCAATTTGAACGAACGTTGGCCAACAAATTATATTTTTTTGCATTTTTGATGGATGCAATTGAATTTAAAAAAAAGCTTACTTTGAAAGTGCTCAAACGTTTCATTTTTTTTTTTTAATTTAGCCACTTTATTTCTTTAGATTTATAATTTTGTTTTTAGAATCTATTTGAAATATGAAAAACACTACAAAATAACTTTAATAGAATAACCCACTACACGTATTTAAATATAAATAAAAAATAAATGGAAGAAATAATGAAAAATAAGACCATGAAAAATAGTCATGGTCTACAAAGTAATTATAATGTCAAGGCAAATACGTATTTATTTGACAACATGTTATAATATAATTCCTTAGTTTCTATCAATAATTCTTAGAAAATGTGTTTTTGCTACATACTTATCCTCTATCCCGTATATCCACAGAATATAACGTATACTGTGTAATACTTGTAACATGTAACCATAGAAACAATTTACTATTCAGCTCATAGGAGCATAGGCATCCACATTTTTTATTACTATGTAGTGTACAAATATTAGAAAATAATTGATCTTGCTCGGCGAAGTGCTATCTATCGTCACAAATAGAGTAGCATATTTAATTCCATAATATTTTTGTTTAACGTCTACAATTTTTCATTTCGAGTGGCTTATTTTGAATTTAATGTAACTATGTTATTTTATGGGCGTATTTTTCACTTGTAATATATGAGGGGTATATTTTCAAATTGGATTTATTCCGCTTTGCCAAGACTTCAAGGAGAAAATTAAGCATATTTTTTTTTATAAAATAACCATATAGCACGTTTTTCGATTTTTTTTTTCAATGTTTTTGAATTTTATTTCTGCTGGCTATATGCTATATGGTCCGTCTAGTCAAAAAATGCTAGTTCAAAATCTACTTCTTCCAATGTTGATATAGTGGAATAAGTTTACTTTGGAAATGTACCCCTCAAATATACTTTTGATATAAATGAGTTCTTTTTTTCATCTAAATAAATCATGTTGAACTTAATTTTTATTTGAGTTTTCTGGATTTTTTCAGAATTTAGAAAAAAATTATCGTTGCCATTTTTATCGACAGATTCATTTTTATGTAATACCTTAAAGAATTCCTAATTGTTGATTTATTATATTATTCAATGTATTATCAATGAATACATTCATTTTACGTTGTCTCCCCAGTTAGCGTAATTGGTAGCGTGCGTGTCTAGCAATCTGAGGAATGCGGGTTCGATTTTCCATCTGTCAGATTTAAAAAATCCAAAAATGCAAGACTGGATACCCATTAGATTGAGTAATTGTTTGACAACCAATTCTCGTGAAAAATAGTCTGTAAGACGTCTTCACATTGTGGAGATCCATATGCTCCACCTTAGGAGCGAACATGGTATATATAAATATATAAACATTTTTAGAATATTTATAAAGTATATATATTTACAAATAGATAATTCATCTCTATTTCTTATAAGTAAGAATATCTATATAAATAAATGTCTAACATGTTCACTAGATTACTAAAGTTCTTGTTTCTCTTTAAAATGATTTGTATTTGAGATATAGCTCTCGTACTTAATAACTATATCATACGTATTAAGTACTTAATACGAAACCAAATTAACAAGATTTGTCTCATTTGCGCTACGTGTTCGGTATACACGTCCCTGAGATTCTACAAATTCAGTGAGCTAGATTTTGTCAAGGATGTATTCGTGCGCATTTAATGTCTAAAGCAATATTAGCGTTAATATCGCAAAACTTATTATCAAAACATACAAACATGTAGGTGTACGAATTTGGTCCCCAGTGGCTTCACTAGTACCTAGTATAGCTGAAAGTATTATAGAACCATAGATAAGACAACGTGTACTTTGGCTTAAAACAAAAGCTTAAGAACTTTTCCAACATTTCAAATTACAACGTTTAAAAAACAACCATTATTAGGCCATCGATTTTTACTAAATACAAACAGCTTTATCATTACTATATAATCGTAATATTGTATAAATTTACATTCCGAGATTGTATATCATTCGAAAGTAGTATAAAAAACCAGATTGCATCAATTAAAAGATTTGCGTTCAATAATAAATACAACGTGTAGTGTTCATATCAAATACTACCGTCAACTTTTTTAGACGGTAAAAATCTTTTTTTTCTATACCATGTCTGCTCCGAAAGTAGAGCATTTGAATGTCAACGGTGTGAAGATGCCCACTACAGAAATTTAGTGTATGAATTTCCGAATTGTAAAGATTTATATTGAAAGATTTTTAACGAAAAAAATTTGTCAGCGAATTACTTAGCGTATCTTGAATTTTGCAATACTTAAAAAATCTAGCAATTGTGGAATTCGAATGCTGAATCTCCGGCTTTGAAGAATGCACGCTAACATCCTGGATACTGGGGAGACGTCAAAACCTACTGACATTTACAATTTTTACACAGTATCATCACCATTGAGCCTCGACTCTCTTATTTCATCGATAGTTTGACGACTTTTTGTAAATAAATGAGCGTAAATATATATACATCAGATTATCCGATGAAACTTAATTATATAAAATGCCATTCAAGGATGATTTATAAATTAAAACTGGTTAATTGTTCTATTATTTATTGAGATCCAATATCCTGAATTATTTTCAAATTGATAAAATATATGATTAAGATTTATCATATTTTTAAATAGAAAAAAGTATTTTCCCCATAAAATGAATTAGACTTTGTTTAAAATGATTAATGTCTCCTTGGTAGTGTAGAGGTTAGCGTGCTAGCCTATTAATCCGGAGAATGCGGGTTTGATTCCCATATCTGTAAAATATTTAAAAATCGAAAAGTGTGGGGCTGGATGCTCATAAGGTTGAGCAATTGTCTGGCAAACAATTCTCGTGAAAAACAATCTGTCAATATATCTTTACATTTGCAGAGTGGATATCTTCACGGTGTGTTGATCCATACGCTCCACATTCTGATACATATAGCTTATAAGTTTCCTTTATCCAAGAACTTTATATATTTATAGCCAATCATGTAGCACCTTTTAAGACATATTATTTTTTTATAATTCAATATATTAAAAAGATATATTAATTTCATATGTGAAATATTAAATATCAAATGATATCTAGTCACTTTATAGAATATTTGAAATGACATATTAATTTCTTTATTTAGTATACATATTAATATCAACTTCGATGATATTCACTTATTCAGCGACGGATCAACAAGTATTATATAATTTATAGACGCAAAATCAATATCGTCGTCGGAGTGCAACATATAGTTATTCATATGTAATTACATTTTAAGAGTAATCACAAACGATAAAAGTATCTGTATTTATATTGTATATATGGATTCTTAAAGTATAATTCTAAAGTTATTGCGAAAGAAATATATCTCTTTCGAATGTGAAACATACAATTATTCAAAATTTTAATAAAGATTTGGTTTAAGCAACGTTGATTCCCAACTAATTTATCTTCTCATTGATATATATTTAATTTTTCTTAAATTTTAAAGCTTCTATGAAACTTACATCCGAACTCAGCTTAGACTTCTAGACAAAAAATATAGCACCAAGTAAATAATTAATCAAATATAACTGCTTGTAGCACTCTCCTTATTTTTACTACTTACCGGGGATTTCACATTTCAGCATCTCGCTATTATATCATTGAATTAATTATAACATTGTTTTTTTGCCATTGAAGCTCCCCCATCAGGCACCCTCTCGAGTTTGAGAGCCTGTAGCTTACAACCATGTACGTGATCAGACTGCTATAATAAGCGTTTTAGAATTATATCCTAACTCTTCAGCTAGTACGTTGGGTTTATTCTATTTGAACAATAGACACGGATACACATTGACCCAGAAGTGCGCTCAGCAAACGTCAGTATATTTGCTACGTCTCTGAGGATTGATATTGTATTGAAGTACGTCTGATGTCTGGTGATGGGTACAAATGACTTGGCATAACCCATCGTTTACAACTAGCTATTTTTTACATATTTATTTTAGTGACTTTTCAAAAAAATAAAATATATTTTTTCGCGCTAACACAAATTTTTAGTTGCATTATTTAAGATACTGAGCTATTAATATTGCAGAGGTAACTGGATATCTATTGGAATTTTTATTTCGTAATAATTATATGCATTCAATTCTAGTAAATAGTGTTTAAGTCTTCTATCTTTACATAACTGTACAGTATAATAAATAAATATTCCTCGGTATGACAATGAACACTATGTGCATAATAGCTTTCTTTATATTTTTTGGTATTACTTCATAAACCAAACACTTTTATCAACTCTTTCATAGTTTAATCTACTTATGTTATAAATGATAACATAGATCTCAAATTGTACTAATCTTCTTTCAAAGTTTTTTTTATAAAATATCTGATCAAATAAATGAAAGTAATAAAATTTACAACAATAATTTTTCAATAATCAAGCGTAAGCATTTCTTTCATTTTTTTGAAACATTTATTTTTATTTTATAATAAAATAATCATATTTTACAAGAGACACAAAAATTTTAATATAACATTTTTTAAATTTATCCATTTACTCATATGAAACTCAAAAGATTTTTTTAAAAATAAATTAATAAATATACTGTTTCAATTGGTTACAGAGCAGCGATAGAATCAAGTTGTTTTCTTATCTGGTGTACCAGTATTGCAATTGATTCTTAGAAATGCTGAGGTATTGTTCGACGCACTGCTATACCCGTACAGTATATTGTCTCACTGCTGTGTCTCTGTTCTTTATAGGCGGGTCCTGATGGCAACATCTCAGTAAAGGACGTGACAAAGTTCGTCAAAGAAGAACTGGTAACCAAGGATTGGCAAAAAGACGTCATTGACAAAGTTATTGCGAAATGTCTTCAGGTAATGAAAATATTTTTCCCGAGTAAGCATTCACTGAGCACAAAGTTCAGCTAACAATAAAAATACTACAGTGGAAACATGAAGGTTCTGAAAAAGATTTTGTATTTTCAGAAAAATTTCTTGGATAAAATAATATTAAACTTTTCTTGGGCGGAAAATTAATAACAACAATGCTTTCAAAAAAAAATAATTCCTGGAAATGTAGTTTCAAAATGTTGTATAGCAGAAAAAACACTACTTTGTCGACTGTAAGAACTGTAAATGTGATGATTAAAATTATTATTCATCAAATTTTGAAATAAAAACATAGTTATCCATAAAAGAGCATTAGGCTATGTTGTCTATTTTTATATTTTTTCATAATATATTATGTAAAACAAACAGTTCCCTGTAATTTATTGCCATCGGAAAATGTTTAATTGCGGAGCAAAAAAAAAACAATTCAGTCTGAGCGCATTTTCAATACTGAATTTTTAGAAAACTTGATCTCACATATCGGAGACCATTATGAAGATATATACTATTTGTCATTTGTCCATATTTTTAAGAAAAAAAAAATCTCTTCAATCTGTCTTGTGTCAGAAGTAAGCTGTGCAGTATTTACAGGGTAACGCTAGGTATATTAAATAAGGTTAGGTTAGGCGTTGGCATATGTATACAGTATTTTTTTGGTCGGATGCAATACTTTGAATAAATGTCATTATTAAGCATCCATTAAAAAACAATTTATGTGTTTTTTTTTAATTATCTAATCAATATGGTTGTTAAAACTCAAAAATGTAATATTGTTTACAGGAAGCAACTACTGTAAAGAACTCTACAAAAGAAAAACAGGTCGCTGAAAATGCACCAGTCCAGAAAAAATGTAATCCATCAACGTTGAAGTTTAGCCATTGTATATGGAGAGAAATGCAACTTGCCTGCCCCAAAGATTTAATGCGAGATACAAGGCAATGTCAAAAATTACGCGAGAGACTCCAAAAGAAAGACTCCCCAAATCCCGATTCAAACAATAAGAAACCGAAAAATAGCCCCTGAAAAGAAAAATAATCTACAAATCAAAATTTAAAACAGTATTTTGCCTGCATTTTTGTGGTTTTTATGTTTTGGTGATTATCAGTACTTTTGTCTGAATTTTGGGTGATTTTTATTAGTTTCGTAAGTTTTTTTTATAATAAATTATTTTACAAACATAAGTCGTTTTTATTTATGCACACTTATGTGATGTTCATTTCATATATAAGATTTTATTTATTGGCTAAACAGATAACTGTTCACTTATGAGATATTAATCCCGTAATTGCAAAAAAAAACTCAAAATATGTTTTTAAAGGTAAGTAATAAATACCCATTGGATTCAACAGTTGAGTAAAATTATGTAATATTCATGAAAAATCCATGAAAATAGGCCTCGAAATTGTAAAAAACTTATATGCTCCAAGCGCCCTCCTCGTTTTGGACGTGGTTATAATAAGGTCTATCCGATGGTCGAGAGATCCGCAATCCGTTGAGCAACTGACTTACAACCATTTCTTTCAAAAAACAACAAAAAATCTCTTTTGATAAATGTTCGCATTGTATATGTGTTCTATTTTTGGAGTAAAAATCTTCATATTATTAACTGATATGTTAAAATATAAATGTATTAATAAAATAGTCAGAATTTCTATATAGATAAAATTATACATAATAATATTGTACTAAATAAAAAAAAGTATTGTTTGTACTTATTGATAGGTAAGATAATTTATAAATAATTGATGTAATGGTTACAGAGATCGTAAATTTCTAACCCTTTTAAGACCCATTTATACTGTGATAAGAGGAAAATTTATATCGCTTCAACACAATAAATGAATTATTAAAATGGGACACCGTTCTGGCGACGGAGTAACGATGATCAATCGTCAGGATTATCTCTTGAGAGAGAAAAAATACTCCCGAATATATTCGCAAAGTATTAGAAAAGCAGAATCAATGGCGAGTACGCTCTGAAATATTCATCTCAGGCAAGGTATACCCTTGTATGACCTGCCCGCGTCTCGCGACCGGCTGTTAGAGTGCGGCTGACCCGCCTGTGAGCGATGGCTCCCCAGAGAACGTCGAGATGTATGGACAACCTAGCTACCGCTTCATCTCCATCATCGCCTGATACTCTCGGCGCACGGTATAGAAAAAGTGCAGTGGAACGTGTAGTTGATTGGAAAAGTGAAGGGAAAAATAAATGGATCAAATTAGCCGAACGAATGATAGATTAATTTGCGGAAATGATTTATTTGGTCACAGGATAAACCTTGTTATTGTTACATTTTATTGAACATTATTAGTCCTTGTTTTATATGTAACAATATTACTTTACTTAACTGTTGTTACCCAGCTGCGATTAATTAGTAAATCAAAATTTAAAATGTATTTTAAACGTAATCTCAAATAATATTTAAACCTTTATAAAAACATTGATAAATTTAGATTAATCTAGGAATTTCGTCCTACATCTTTTTAGAAAAAAACTTATACGGGTAGAATTCAATCTCCAACACCAAATGGCGCATTTTTAACCCTCGGCTACCGGGGTGACAATAAGATACAAATAAAAATGTAAAAACACATCTAAATTTGCATCATATTTCTTACTGCGTTTTGCTGGATTTGTGTGTAATAATATTTTAGATACACTCCTGTACAAATTTTTTTATTTAATATAATATTTTATACTGATTCAATAACTTTATGCTTGTACAAACACATATTAGCTACCTTGGCGCACTCCTTCAATGAAAGTTGTCACCTTATATTATATTGTTTGTCATACCAATTATAATCATGCATTGTATCAATTTTAAGTATGAAACGATTTTGATACCAACAATTTTATTTAAAGCAAACAATTCTACTATATCGCATATGATTTTTTTATGTGCGTGATTTTTTTCTTAAGCATTATACAAACATTTGAATTTAAATAAATACCTTTTGAGTATAAATATTGCTGTGGGTTCATTTGAACATTAAGTAAAGTTATTATTAATCATGTTAGAATTTCAAAAACTGACTTGAAGAAATCAATTTATACATTATCAGCCAATTATAATTGATCCTAAGTACAATCATGCTAGGATCCGGATAAAATATTGAATCCTATGCAACAAATGATTTTTGCTGCAGTTAAAAAGGGAAGAATTACAAAATATGAAGGTTTAAAAACTTAACTTAAATAAGCAAGAATTACAATAAATGGAAAAATGCACATACTTTTATTATATTTTGGGTGCACAGATTTCAGGTGCATTGTCGTTAGTTATTTTAAAAAGTTAAGTAATTATTGGGATTTCAAAGTCAACGTAGTCTTAATTGCGATCCACATGTTGCATCTGGCATTCAACAAGACTTAAGGTACTTTGAATAAAATGCATATGAATTAAATTGGTTAGAGTTACAATCAGTGGTCGACATATTCACCCCTCAGGGAAACCACTAATCGTCGATGGAATGAGATTTATCGGCCGCGAATGGGTTGAAACTGTTTCTTGGAGCTCAGTTAATTAACATTCAACGTATAAGGAAACCATCTGACAATGGTTATCCGCTCAAAATATATTATGCATATAAATAAATGATAACGGTCACAGATTGTTTATGTAACGGTATTTGTTTGTCAAATAATAATTATGTAACATTAATCAAAGATAATATATATGGATTACTGACTTCTTATCAAATTTTGTCAATAGTACACATCGAACGTTCTCAGATTCATATAATATTCTAAAGATAGACTTAAAATATAATTATCGTATTTTTTTCATTAGTCGTGGTCTTAAACAGATCGTATCAAAAGAACAAATCAATGTATCAAAGTCAAATTAGTCGTTTACTACACTGGCTATTTTTTATTCCAAAACATTAAAATAGCCTGCCAATGATAATGCCAATACGGAAGACAACCACTATGATTTTTAATTCTAACTAGTATTAATACCTTTCATTCGAGCGAGAGCAAGTTTGGATGGATATTATTTTATAATCTGCTGGAATAAGATCTGTCCAATCTTTCAATACGCCAGTTTTATTTTCTTATATTTTTTTTTATTATTTACTTTTACTATTAAAATTGAATCTATATCATTATTTATTTGTATATTGTCTTTTAATGAAAAGTATTTGCTACCGTATTGTGAATTTTTTGAAATTGTAATTTGTAATGTTCTCGATTTATAAAATGTTAATATGTATGTAAAATACATGAATATTACTGAAATCTCTATCACCTATTTAAATATATCAACTAAATTTTCGTATAACAACCATATTATTAAAAATCCAATTATTCATGCATGATTACTTCATACGAATCATGTAAACCTTATATTATAATTATTTTCAAGCTATCAAATTAATAGTTGTTCCGGTGAAAATGAATAGAAACGCATAATTAAAATCTATTAAATACATATGTATGTCTTCAATATGTATATCGCTGTAATATTTATCTAATAAATGGCTTTTTTCTGTGTAAAAAAATATAAAGAGTTTTTTGCGAAACTTAGATTAAAAAAATTCCTTACAATTGGAAAGCGATACATTTTAGGGTTTTCGAAAATAACGTGGTTTGCCACTAGGAGTAATAAAACTTTATAAACATGATCAAAATCCTCTCCGGGATTTGCGGCCACAAACGGACAACCAGAGAATCTCTTTTACGGACGTTTAATTATCGAATCGTGTCGTACGACAATTGCCGAATAAATGACCAAACGAAATTTATTTATGCATTTACAATTATTTTGCGTGGCTCAATTTATTTAAACAAATTCACTGTGTACGTAGATTTAATCAATATTATCAACTAGCGGTTTCGGTGGAAATTGATTATAATTATCTGAAATTTAAGCTGTAACATGTATAAATACGAACATAAATCTTCAATAATTACTAGTTCAATTCAAAATCAGTATTCACCATACAATGGATATGTGTTATATAAAATAAATATGTCAGTAGAAAAAATCAAAAATTTAATATTGTGTATTAAATAGCAGATTAATTAATAATGAAGATTTAAGTCGAAAGCCAGACAATTTCTTTGCAAACTATTTGGTAATACATATAGTCCTTTAATTACGTGATTAATTTGTTGTAAAGATTTTCACGTATCAATAAAATCACTTGACACTGTTTCTGAATTTATGGATTTAAATACGTTTTTAATAAATTATCGAGAAATGTCAGGAGTCATACAAATTTCTACACAAAATTATAGTTTATTGTTTTTGTTTTATTAACTAGCATACTTTATATTGAATCTGAGTTTTATTAATCGTGCCTACCGTATAGTTTTTTTTAATCGCATAACTGTGAATTTGCGTAAGTTGGTGTTACGGGAAGTATAATATAATTTAATTAAACTATATAATAATTTAACACCAAATATTAACAAATAAACTATAAATATACATGATGATGTATTCATATCGAAGCAAGAAGATGAAATGGATAAATATTGGGAAAGTTTTCATTCAGTACCATCAAATACGGAAGTAAAAATATCATGACTTAAGTATATTTCAAATCATCATAATATATTCTTATACCTAAGATATTTGAATAGTATCTTATTAATTTGAAGATATATATTAATGTAATCAGCCAGTTAATTGGGCGTCATTACACGTTAATGAAGTTGTGACTTTCCGTTTCATAGATTAACAGCTTCATAACCGTGAACTCATATCATCTTTATAGAAGACTCATATATGAGTTTTACGTGATACGTTTCTTTTCCATGAGAAATATCTATGTTTCATTTTTTTTTGGTTGTAAATGTTAACTAAAAATATTAGTATATTGTTTAATTTTTCGAACATTTTCTTGCTTATTTATACAGCCACCATGCAAAATTCACTAAATGAAAAAATAAATGCGGTCGATCTTTTTGGCCAATATGTTAAATTTATTATTTATTAAAGTTTATGATGTAAATATTATGTGTACGTATCAAAAATAGTTCTAAAGAGGGAAATTTTGAGATATACCGATTGCTCTAGTTTGTACACACAATATTTACTAAACGTATAAATTCATCGCAGGTGTATCATAAATATTCTTGTTTAACTAACATGCAATATATTCATGAGTGCAAAATCTTGTGCGTAGTTCAATAAAAATACCACCGACAAGGCAGAAAGAGTTTTTGGGCTGAATCGATCCCAGTGGACCAATTGACCCGAACTCAAAATCCGTGTAATCTTGAACGCTGTACAAAATGGCCTAAAAATATTCGAAAGTTTCCTTTTAAATTATATTTTAAGTGCATTTTTAAATTTTCTTGGGTTATTAATTTCAATCATTTTTTTTTGTCATATAACTATTCAATCTGTTTTTTTTTAATATTACATTGAATATATTAATACAATTTGCTAAAATAAAACATAAAAGAACTTAATCGATTGAATTATCATTTTTATAATACAATCAATAAGTATATTGTACAAAACTGAAAATCATTCTGAGAAAAACGTCAATAATCGATCAAGATGTGTAAATGTATGATTAAATATTAAATATTTGTTTGACAAACTCAATGCGCAATGATTTCATAGGTGATTTTTAAATGGACACATCAACCCTGTTTAGATAAAAGGCATTAACAAGTGCTTTTATTTTTAGAATAAAAATATAACAACTAAATACACATTCCGACAAAATAAATCATGCCAAAAATGCCGAATCATTATCAAATACAACTTGAGATTTTGATAAAAAAGGGATCTACCAAATATGCGAGCAGAAAAAGTAATCAAACTTCATTCAGAGCATTACTGTTGTGTGAGGTTTAATGCCTTATGCTACGTTAGTCATTAGCAATCTATAAAAACTGCTATTGAAAAATCAAAAGACATTTTTAATAATATTAAAATGTACATAAATAATTATTTATCAATTAATACAATACCTTGAATCACCTATTGCAAACGAAAAACACAATTCTAAAATAACGATCAAACTGTAAATACGATATTTTCATCACATGTGGAACATCAAAGCAGTTATCATAATTGAATATGGGACATAAGTACTGCTCTGAAACACGATGGTGATTTAATCCCCTCTTACTGCATAAATCCCTTCAACCCTTGTGCTATGAGCTAAGGGCGGACTAACTGCCAGCGTTGATTGTAAATAGTGGCACAACTTTCGTAAATTAAGCTCCGCATTTATTGTAACAAAACTTATTTTATATCCTGAAATATTCATCCAAAATTCTAATTCATTTTACGAATATTTACTTTTTATTATCACTGTTGATTATATGCTTTTGTGTCGTTGGTATGTTATATTAAGCTTTCGGCCTACTTTAAAAAAATCATTTTGTGCAAAAATTCAGCAGTACATTTGTATACCCATCAATTTGACATACTCATCTGCTCTCACTTAGCAATATAACATACTACATGCTGGTTGTTTTTTTATTGGAAATAATTTTTTGAATCAAACTTTAATACCTAATAGTTATACGAGTATGAAACAATATTATGATTTTTTAAATTTGTGTAACTATTTGATGAATATATTAAACTTAAAACTAACTTTTTTCAGCAGCTCTTCATCTACATTAGAATTTTTATTAATAATTAAGGAACTAGAAAAAAAATTGTTATCTTATACGTGAATGTTTTTAACAGTGATGTGGTAATAAAATGTGTTTATTTTACTAATTTTAAAATAAGTTTTTCCAAACGGCTAAATAAATACCTTAATTCAATATTTTGATAATTTAAAAATATTTCATCAATTCACAAGATATTCAATAAATTCTTTAACTCGTAAAATTAATTATAATTGTTATTCCGTAAATAACTAACTCTTTGTTCTCAATCAGTCATAATGAGGTTGTACTATGTCTTTACGTGCGTATTTCATTCTTTTTGCGTTCATATTTATAAGCGCCATTTTTGTGAAGATCTTTGCTTTATAAAAAGTGCAATAGAAAAGTGTTTTTTCTTAAGTATTTCCTTACACAAACCGCCTTCTCATTCTTCTTTTATTTAGTTCAGCGTCCATATCAACATCTACATGAGGTGATATGACACAAATACTCGAACTTTTTTCTACAGAGTTGAATAATATATTGTATTAGTTATATATTTATATAATATTATTATTCAGATGTTTTAACTACATCAATTCAAAAAAATAATATTAAACCATAAGCTGTTCATAAAATAACTCTCGTAGGTTTACCTACAAAAGTGCGGATCGCCACCGGCCACCGTGACTGCAAATAAATAATATCACAAACACAAAACAGATTGCTCTGCCACGTTACTTGCACAACTATGCTATGGAACAGGGTGCAACGCAATGCACTGAAATAAATCCATTTTCAACCTCAACTACTAAAAGGGTGAAATTAACTAAGATCAAAGAACGGGTTAATTTTTTTCAGTTCATGCATTGGTCATTTTTACATAATTATTGACCCAACGACGACAAATACAATACAATATGACTAGTATTTTAGGAGGAAATTACTATCAATATTAACAAGTTTATGCAATTAGTAACAACCTTATATGTATACATGTCTGTGCATATGTGTTTATGTGTGTGAAATTGAGATAATTGTGATGGGCAGGCTATGTATCATAAATGAAGTCTCCTACCCAAAGAATCCTTTTTGATACACCGGAAAAGGAAAGGATGGTTGGGAAACCTATACTAATTTAAGTCATTTGAAGCTTTCGGAGTATGGTAAGGGTAAATGTTTATGATATACCATAGGATAAAATAAACTTCTTCAGCAAGACGAAGAGGATGTATACTATTTTGATATTGACGATACCTAAGCTAAACACTCACTCAACACAGTAGTTTATGCATTAATTCATTCTCTTCTACTTTGATTAGTGTTCATATATTTAAATATTGTATTTATTTGAATTATTATAGTAGGTTTGAGTCTCACGAACAAATGATTCAATATTCATATTTGAGTGTTTATTAGGATCGAAAAGCATATATCAAGTGGGTGTATGGAATGGCAACCGAGACTTGTACATAGTTTCTATATTAGGACTTAACTGCATTAAACACATGCAGCTTTATGTGAAACTTAATTTATTTTATATATAGTTCAGCGAAGTTTATTTTTACTTCCGAAGATTGTTATTTATAGTAAAGGGAACGTGTAGTAAACACCGAGTTTCATATGAATAGTAAATTTATCGTTTTACAATAATAATTTACCGCATCTTTATTAAGGAAAAACATAGCGAATTCATGAAAGTTTTTTAGAACTATTGAAAAAAAAACACGATTTTAGAGAGAATTCAAAGATATAATTCGAATAAGGAAAGTATTAGGTGAAAAATGTAATTATCTGGACATTGAAATATCTGAAAATGCTAAATGTAAATTTAATATAAATGTTGTATATTTCAAAAGCTCTATTATCTAAGCGTAATGTATCACGGTTGAGATTTTGAAGCTATCATAAGTATCTGCATATTTCCGCAGTGGTCTTCAACCACCCTGCACCCGAAACGAAGTGTGTTATTCACAAATAATAATATTGTCCAAAATAAGGGGTCGTGTATCACGAGGAGGCGCATCTGCGGGGAAGGGGTCGTCAGGGCAAGAGAATGGCGTTTCGAACAAAGGATAGCACGTAGTTTGTAAGATAATTCAATTATAAACTTCCATCACGGCCACATTAATGGAGCCCAGCGGCGTACTTGGCGGGAAAACTGCGATTCGAACGCAGCTTTTTCAGATTTCCAATGCTACGACGGTCGTACAAAAAATAGACCGATGTACAAAGACACCTCGATGGTCTAAAGAGTTTCTCGCAATTTGTGCCTATAACGACACAGCTTATTACTTCATTTGCCGTTTAATTATTCCTTACTTCAGAAGATGTGATCATTATAATATAATAAAATGTTTCATAAAAAGATGTGCAATACGCATTATAAGCTCATACAAAAATGAAAAACGCAGAGTAAATACATACATTTAATATTAATAAGCTCGATGGAACAATTACTCCATATGAAATACCTTTCTTAAAGTTATTTCTATATGACAGTGTAATCAAATATGGATATTTATAGTAAAAAAATGACAATGCTTACTACTTTGTACGTCAAACAACTTAAGCAGTTGAACAAAATACACAGCAATAAGAAAATAAATCATATTATATTTTCGTCAAGCTTAAAAATTGGTAATTTTCATCACGTTTGCTCAAATAAATATGTTCTATTTCAGAAGCTGGTACATTATTAACAATTTTGTAATCAATAGACGATGTTATATTCCAAATATTTTGTTCTAAGTATTTTTTGTTGCAGACATAGCTATTTTCAATATATACTTGCTTATTTCAAAATTATATTTAATGAATACGTAATCATATTTTCCAATACATAGATTTTTAATTCTTGATTGATGTATGAAATAATTATACATGACGTATAACTGTCTCATGTTAATTGTTGTGTAGTTAACAATTAATTCTTATTAAAATATTATCATATATTTTTACCGAAGTAAAGTTTTAAGAAAAGCGCAGGTAGTTGAATAACTGCGATTAAATACAGAGTTGCTTTTTTTTTAATTTTTTTAAAGTAAATAATTTAAAATATATTTCCGTTCAGACAGGATACAGCAGTCTCGTGAAAGGGGTGTCCCAAACAAAAGTGGCTGGACACGCCGCGCCGCTACGGTTCCGTAAATCCATTTGCCGAGGGGGTCCACACATGTGCCCGCACGGCTCGCGTATCTCTTTGCCTATTATTTATGCGCGTCGCGATTGCTTATCGTCCGTCCGCTCACTCATTGGCCAAATTTAATTTCAAGCTTAATAACAAACCGGCAACACACACGCAAAAACAAACACCCTGCATTTTGGGTCACGTTAATTTAAATGCATTTAAATACATTTTTATCTAGATTTTAAGCCAAAAACTTTCGAGAGTATAAATAGATAGAATCAAAGGCAATCTTATTTTATCAAAAATTTACAATTCTTTTATCAGTCATTTTCAAAATTCGAACCATTCTTTTGTTAAAATAATATTCACATTATTTTTTCTAATTTTAAATCAGTTTTAAATCTAATATTTATAAAGAACTTGATTATTTCATTATGATTTGATTTTTGATAGTTTACTTTTAAAGAATATAAGCCCTTTTTTTCCTTATTCTACTACAAACGAAACAAAACGAGCTCACTCACATATAATAATTTATGCATTGTATGCATGTATGTTTGGATAGACAAATTAGCAATATATATATATATAAAAATGGTATTGAATTTCAAACGAATTCCTGATTATGTAAGGCTATCCTAATTCTAAGTCAAATCAGTTGGGAAAAGTATTTTTTTATATTACAACTTTAAAGTAAATTTTAGCTACTAAATAATAACTGAGTTTTTTCTTGTATTTTTCTGATATTAATATATTATGTGCATTTTACTAATATTGTACAGTTGAATTTTGTAAATAAAAAAACTTCCATTTCGCATTCAGCGTTTTTATTAATTATCTGCTTAGTGAATATCACCTCCGAAATATAATAAAATATTTTATTATTTCATCTCATAATATTATAAATATTTTAAACATCTTAACCTAATGTCAAGATACAGCAATAAATAAGTAATTGCAATAAATTAAATCTTCATTTTTGTTTGAGTGAGAGGAAAATGGAAAAATATAGTGACTGACTTGGCAAGTGTGCTCACACTAGACGTCATATGTTCAATTCCTGGATGAATGGATGAAATACAGTGAGTATGAAGTATATATATATGTACATAAAATATATTTTAATGTGTAATTAGTGAAAAATTATGTATCCTCTTAGTATCTTATAGACTGAATCTCTATAGAGTGAAATTCAAATATTGTAATAATATTATTTAATTTATTATGTGAGAAATTTCAGAAATCTCACCCTAAATAAATGTATTGTCTAACCACTATAACATGGACGAAGTATGCAATATTGATCTGCAGGACCACAGCTTTATAAGTAAAGTTTAAATAGTCCCCTTTTGTTTCACGCAAAAAGCGGGTGACATCAAAAAGCATTAAGTCATAAATTAGGGGATGATTCATGGCCCGGTGGTCACGCGCAGCGTATCAAAAGCAC
This sequence comes from Rhyacophila evoluta, assembly GCA_022683975.1. Taxonomy (NCBI): domain Eukaryota; kingdom Metazoa; phylum Arthropoda; class Insecta; order Trichoptera; family Rhyacophilidae; genus Rhyacophila; species Rhyacophila evoluta. Next base: position 5,612 of record JAGVSQ010001749.1, on the reverse strand, counting down.
TGGATAGGAAAGAGGAAGGAGAGACTGTACAAAAGTACGAGTTGATATAACAGCTTTCTACTCTTATACGAATTAATTTCGCCATAATGGTGCTCCAGTTTAAGATGATAATTCAGGAATGGATAATTATTTTTAATTTCGAGAAAAAAATTCGGTCATCGATTTTTTCTTAATATTTTTAAAACTTTATTTGAATGAATATTTAATAAATTATTGTATAATAAATTGTCTTTAATTTATTTTATACCATAATGAACAGATTATTTTTCCCTTATTTTCCAAGCATAAAATGTATAAAGAATATCTTGACAGTTGATTTTTCTCTAAAACCGGTTATCAGCCAATGGTGTATTTATTCACAAATGCGTGTGTTTTTAACTCACCCGCAGGATGTGACAGATCATAGCTAAATTTTCAGAAATTAATCAGAAAACTCTTATGTTACAAACTATTTCAAAAAATATATACTGAGATCTTTTCTTTAGAAGCCACAACTTCTGAACATTAAAATATGTTTTTCACAATTTAAATATCATTTTTTTTTTACCACAAATTTGCTCCAAAAGGAGAGCATGTGAATCTACACAGTGTAAAAATATCCACGCTGAAAGTGAAATATATGGATCTCCGCAATGTGAAGACGTCTTGACAGATTATTTTTACGAGAATTGTTTGTCATACAATTGCTCAGCCCAATCGGCATCCAGTCCTGCATTTCTTGGATTCTTAAAATTTGAGAGATGGGGAATAATCAAACCCGCATTTCCCGGATTACGAGGCGCGTATGCTATCAACTATGCTACCGGGGATACAATAACAAAGACGGAAAAACGAGAAAAAACAATAATATTCATTTAGTTTTTTAGACATTATTTTTTATTTATATGTTTTAATAATCATTATTTTGAACACGAAAATATTCATAAACCTATTTTATTTATAAATAAACGAGTAAGCTTTGCAGTTTAAGTTCATACGACGGGTAATATGACGTATTATTCACATTTTTCACATTAATGTTGTCTTAAATAATAAATCAATACATCATTTCATTTAACTGCAACACATGTAAATCATTAAAATAAAATATTATATCACAATGGTACATTGTCAAGCTTTTCCGATTTTTTTTTTTATATAATATAAATAAGTAAGTATAAACAAAACGTTCTTTAATACGTCCAACTTTATACAGTCAAATGATGTACTATAAAATAAACTACGGTACGTTATCTTCCCGTTGATGGGATGACGAAGTATTAAATAAATAAATCGGTCCAATGAGCCATTTGCAATTTTAAATTACTTGAATGCGAAATACACAAAAGGCAATTTAGTCATCTCGGTCACTGAGCGGACAATCAAATTTTATTCAGTCAAAACGTTTTTACATTTTCTGTCGCCTAACAAGTTTCGCAAATCAAAAAGCTCGGCGATTTTGAAGAGATCGAAAATATTTTCGACTATTCGATTAAAAAGCGTCACCACCAAACCGTTAATAATAATATCTGGGGATGATTCAATAATAAACCGACTGAAACAAAAGCTTTTTAAGCAGTGACGTAACCGATTTTTTCATTAAACTATTAAAATACTTTTGCATCTTTTGACAGTGTAATTTTTATGTCAAATAATTACATCGCGTACGTAAATTAAGTCGGCCGCGTGTTATAAAAACATCTTAATAATCATTCTTGTATTTTTAATTGTATATATACACACATTGTTAACATTCGCGTTTGTTTCTTAATTTTTAATATAGAACACGTCATTTTCAATAATTTTATTTTTTTCTTTATTCTATACACTTACATTTACCACAATAACGCTGTTTCTTAGTTAAAGCATATTATTTAATCCATTATATTGTTAGTCAGTTAAGTATTTTAAGACTCATAAAGTTAAGTATATAAATTTGTACAATATGAAAACTTATCTTGACCAAAATTAAACATTGAACAGTTAAATTAATAACTAGTCCTTATTAATTGTTCAAAAGATCATAAAGATAAGCCGTGAATATTCTGGAATGTTTTATTAATACAAATATACGTTATGTGAGAAATGTGTACTATAATAATAAGCGTCAACTGGTTATTTAAGTAAGTATTAGGAAAATAAAATAACTTTATTTTAAGATATTATATCGCATTTAATACTTTTCACAGAATCTTTGTGCCGCCAATGGTTAAAGTCTATCTCTGGCCAATCATAGAACGATCAATGAAGCCGCATTTGACGCTAATCACGTGTTCTCTGTCAGATACGAGTGGATAATTACGAATGAGTAATTGCCTCGTGATTGACTAGTGGAGAAATTATCGACACTTATGGATTCATTGTTAATTAAGTTTCATGCAGAATCTAGATTATATATTTTAGCTTGCCTCTACATTTTCGGCCATCCTTTCTAAGCCAAAAATAAGCATAAAAAATACTTAATGTTAATATTTTATTTTATACAGCTAAAAAGAAATTCATCTTAAAAGCTTTCTTCGTGCAAATCATTAAACTATCCTTAGTATTAATACTGAGTATTACCAATACACATTTTTAACAAGACTTGGTGATACTCAAAGCATTTGAATACTTCACATGCGTATTATCAGTGTAAGATTAAATAAATAATTTAAGACTTTTGTAAAAAACGCATCTAAAGCTCTCGAAGAACGAGCTATTACTAAATATATTGAAAAAAAATCTTTTGTATCAATTTTCAATTCATCTGATGGTATCTGGTCGTCCAGTATTATTATATACATACTTTAATATAACAAACCCTTCTTAAGACTTAATGGGTAATGGTTTTACATTAACTAAAAAAATATGTGAAATAATATATTTTTTTTAAATTCAGCAACACGCTTTTAATTTATTAAATTACGGAAGTAAAAATAAGTAAAGTTCAAATAATATTTCGTCGCCAATATTACAGGAACAAATCATTCAATTTTTTGGTTCAGGTCACTTTGTAAAGCAAAGTTTTATTATCTGCAATCCTTTAAAGATTAAACAATTGGCATATTTTTTAACATAATTTGTACACGTTTTATGAACATATATCCAATATTGGCGACGATTTACAAGCTTAATTGCAAGCCACGTGTAAAAATAAAGCTTTTTGTCGCACTAACAATATAAGTATTCGAAGAAAAAGTACTACCCTTAAAAAGCATAACTAACAAACCATGTATAAATGTCAAGAATTACGTGAACAGATATTAATTAACTAAGAGTCATTTCTTTATTGCAATGGCAATTTATCAAAATATTCTGAAATTAAATATATTTTAATGTCAATTGAAAATAGTGCTGAATATTTTTTGGCTGAAAGAGCAGTCTCAACTTGTTAACAACGCCGTTTTTAAAATAGCATTTCAATTTATTTTATTTATTCCGTGGTAATGTTTGCAATAATAAAGTCGGTTGGCTCATCTCCAAGCCATTATACCGCTTATACAAACAACTACGTAACACAAACTGAACTGGTTTTGACAGATATTGCTTGTGTCAGCTTTGAATATACATATATATATGTATAAAGTGCTTCATACGGTAGGATACGCGGATGTAAAATATCGTTTTTTTCTTGGGAAACTAAGCACGTGTTGTTTGGGACCGATATTATGCATTTTGCAAAACTACAGTGGCGTGGTAAAACTTGTAATAGTTACGACTCTCACAATCATTTTTTATAGTAACATTTTAAGAACAATGACCGCAATTATTCTGGTAGATTGTATATGATGCATTTTATAATACTTCAGATTGCGGAGATCCATACACTCTAATTTCATAGTGGAACGATTATTTCTACATAATGTGAAGATCTGCACTGCGAAAGTAGAGTATATAGATCTCGCAATGTGAAGACGTCTCGACAGACTATTTTCACGAAAATTGGCGTCAGACAATTGCTCAACCTAATAGGTATCCATTTCTGCATTTTTAATTTTTTAAAACTTCAACGGTTGTGGGAACTAAACCCACATTTCACGAATTGCATGGCGCTGACGCTAACCTATACACCACCGGGAAGACACAGTTATATGACATTTTTATGGGAAGTATTATATTTTTTGTTATTTAGGTATACAATAAATCGAAGTTAAGCCTATATATCCATATAGCCCATAATCCGATCACTTACTGTTTATATTAACTTAACTTATGTTGACAATTTAACCATTTTTTAACAGTTGGATAGTTTTTAAAACTAGTTTTTAGGGTTTTTAGCTATTTTTGGCTATGTTTATTTATATTTGTCGAAATAATTCGAAAAAAATAATAATATTTAAATTTTCAATTGTTCTATTCATTATTATTGTGAAATTGAAGGCTTATATAAAAATTAAAGTGTATAATTTGTCTGAAATATTATTTAAATAATTCTTCTTTTTTATCACACTTTTTCTATTTATTCTCTATATATTACATATATTCTTCTCGTTCATTTTTCTTATTTCTATTAGATTTTTAGTCAGAGTCATTTTGTATTTTCACAATACCAGTCATAAATTTTCTTTACATATTATGGAATCTACCAATGGTTGCAAATTTGTTACTCTGCTGATAGTTTAATACATCATTTTTAATGTGAATCTTCAATTTTTTAAGCTATTACATGGAAAATAATAACGCAGATTTTTTTGATTTCAATCAAAAAATTTTATTGTAACCGAATTGTGGAATGGGCATATTTAAATTATACCATGGTTTTTGTAAATTTATCAAACTATTATACTTTAAACTCATATTTAAAAATTTAATAAAACTTCACTTCAAATAAACGGAATAGTTTTAGTGATTGTAAATTAAGATACTAAATAATATTTAGTTTAATAATAATTAGCAAATTTTGTCAGCTATCTGAATTATTTCCACGTCATATAAAAGGGTGACTACATAGCGTACTGCCCCAACAATTTTAACCCTTAACTTACTTACAGAAAACATTTACCTTACATTACGATTTTTGTCAAATAAATTATTCATTTCATCCCATTAATAATATATTAGTTTTAAAAATCAATGTACACTCGTTTAAAGAAATAAAACATTATGTATGATCTGATTTCAGTTTGATATTATTAAATAAAATTTAGTAGTTTAATAATTGGTATAGTAACAATTCACTATGATTTAAAAAAAACCTAATATATACAATGCCAAATTATCAATGCATATTATACAGAGATAAAAATAAAATTATGAAAAGTAACATTTTTTGTTAAACTTTAAATATATGTTAATAATATTTATAAACTATAGCTTACAAACTTACTAAACAAGATTAAAAACTATCAACAAAGTGAGAACTACATATTTAATGCTAATCATAAGTATTATAATTTTTAATTAATCGGCTGTAATAATGTGGTGGACTTAAAAGCTTTTTTTATAAATAATAAAGATTGCTTTAATTTAAGATAATATTCTAGGCTATAATTCAAGTGTTTTAATTGATATCTCAAATTTATCTGCAGAAGTTAAAGTATTAACGACGATGTAAAAGTATAATGCAGTATATTCAACAATATGATAAACCATTTCTAATTTATTTAAAATTGGTAAACTTCCATATGTGAGATCACTGTTAGCAACCCGGGTTT
>JAGVSQ010001748.1:0-27551 GCA_022683975.1 Rhyacophila evoluta | reverse complement strand
TTCAGAATTTAAAATCAATTTCCATCAAGCATCATCAGTCGAAAATATTAATTATATCTTTATAGCATTCAAATATTAGCAGGTAACAATCAAATTCTTCAGAAGCTTTTTTTAACAGAAAAATATATACATTTTGATTTGATACAATTACGCCTTATGATAGAAATTATTAAATAGATATCCTATTTACAAATGTGAATCACTTTGTATTGTAATCTAAATTACTCATTGAAAATGACTAAGAAGTAGCAATTTTGTAGCAAAAGTTAGTACTCCAGTCATCTATTCTAGAAGAAATTTTTGTCTTAAAGCTACAGGACCCGAAAAACCTAATGAATAGTATGCACTAACTTATAAATATAAGTAAATAGTGTACGCCTGAAGATGTGTCAATGACAAAACAAATGATTGCTTTGCTGAAGCTTCAAATATAATTAATTTCAAAGGTAATATCAAAATAGTCGACGCCATGACGAGCATCTTTATTTTCACACCAGCGTATAATACACCGGTTGCGAAAAGGTTAAGTCACTGACAGAGAAAGGTATATTTTGACTGACAGCCGCATTATTTTTTACAGAATTAGGCAAATAACTCCAAAATCATCAATCAATGTTTATTTATTATACTATGACCAACGCCAGCTGAGGTTTGCACAATAAATAAGACATAAAATAAACGTTAAATGCCTTTACTAACACGAAGTAAATAGATACACACGTTGTGAATACATTATTATTATTATTATACATTCGACGGACTTTTACAAGAATTTATTGTTTATTTTAATTTAACTGTGTGGACGATGTTATAGATTTAATCAAAAACTATGTCAATTTTAAGCAAGTTATCTAGAGGCTTGGTCTTTATTTCACTATACGAATTCATGTGACTTTTAATATTCATTTATATTTGTATATACCATGTGAATATATTGCTATATGATTAACCGTATGTTTAAAAACTTTAAAAATGAGCTTACTTAACATTTCCACCAACTTTGAAGTTTCTTTAACTTTATATAATGTTTGAAAGTGGCAGATTTCAGATCTGAAGTGGCCATAGTTTCTCCAACATTATACGGATTTCAATAATGTGAAAACTTATCATGAAATAATACTATTCACAATGATTTTTATCAACCAATCGCTCAGTCTATTGTGTATTCGGTCTGGCATCTCAAAGTTTTTTTTTTGTAAATCTTTGTGTAACTGTGGTATTTGAACCTGTGTCGTAACAAGTGAGCTTACTAATCAACCAGTTGTGTCGAAATGTTACTTCTATATATTATAAAGTGTGATACAATTATGTATCTTATACATAATTCATCATCTATTTTCAGTTGTTAAAAAGTCTTGAGTGTAATCTACTAATCGTTTTAAATTGACGATTTTTTTTACGGAAACACCATAATAGACATTTCTGTTTGCTTTCATTATTAGTAAGCTCTGAGTTTTATTTATTGAAAGATACTCAATCGAACAAAACATGGAAAACTCAAATTAAAAATGATGAAAATTTTATAAACAAAAATAGCGGCAAATTTAAGGTGTCAACTCATTTTGGGACACTATATATGAAAGATATTCGTATTACACTGTAACCAACGTTATCTATCGTTGGTTAGATTATAGTAATCTTCTGAAAAGACTTGTTAGAAAAAAACTTTCGAAAATAACATTATAAATTTGCATAATAATTTTTGACACCTGATTACATACTAATTTTCCATTTTAGTCATGTATTTTTACCCTATTACCAAGTCACGATTTTGTAGCTATCCAGCTGAATGAAGACATCTTCATTTAATAATGTTTTATTTTAAATTGCTTATTAATTAATTTCACTTTTCAAAATCGTTTTAATAAATAATATATATATAGTCTGAACGTATTATTGATATTTTTTAAACACAATCGCTTTTCTTTTTTTTCGCTTTCAATTTCTTTCTTATCCCCAAGTCTAAAAATAATATTTTTCAAGAAAACAATGATGAAGCTTAAAATTTTAATTATATGAGTCTATAGGTTTACTCTCTTTGAAGTTATTTTGTTTTTGAGCATCTGTGACGTCTAATGCGTTCTTATATTTGAAATTTGTTTCGTACTTATTGTAAAATTACCAAAACTGATGTTATACGTACTCATAAGTCCTCCTATAATGGTATATTAGCAAGAAAACATATTTATACTAATTATAGTAAACACTTAAGCAGCAACAAATTGATCTTATCAATTCGTGTAGAAAAACTAGAAAGCTTCTGAAAAAATGTACAATAATAGGCGTGTATCTAATTTCATCACGAGAACTATTGCTGTTACTAACAACCAATGAAAGACAGGTAACAATCAAAGATTTACGATTTATTTTGCAATCAAAAGAGATTATATTATGCGTCTGTGTTTTTTTACACCTTTTGCTATCATAAACTTGCATTAAGTATGATATGAAATTTTATTGGGTGTGTAATAAATAATTTAAAAACAACTATTATTGGATTGGATATATATCATGTTTTTATTTGCATAGTTGTAAGGGCTGCTAAAATTTTTTCAAGGGTTTTACTGTTATTATTTTTATTAAGACACTAGTTTTGGCGTAGCTACAATTTTAGCGCCATGGAGCAAGTAAAATCGTTGCACCTCTTATAGTTTCTCTTTTTTAACTCTCACGTTTCCTGAAAATGTACAGTTTTGTTCAGAAATTGTAGTTTTTCGGATTAATTTTACTTTAATTGCACCCTCTTTGATTCGTGCGTCTAGAGCAACCTGTTCCAAGTGCTCCTCGATAGCTACGCCACTGGCCACTAGTATTTGAATATCATATTGTATTATATTATTGCAATTGAGTGAAATAGTGATATTCAAAATACATAAATATTTAAATTATATAAATATATTTGCCATATTTTCCCAGGCAAAAAATGCACAAAATAGGAATTCATGCAAAAAAAGTCCCTTCAATGTTTTACAACTATCAGTTGCGTCTTTAAATTACATTTTTTTACCATTTCCGTCTCGAAAGCTAAGTATATGGATCTCCGCAATATTAAGATATGTCTTGAGAGATTATTTTCGACAAGAATTGATTGTCAAATAATAGCTCGATCCGATGGATATCCAATCCTGCATTTTCATTTTTTTTTAAATCCAGTAGATGTAGGAATCGAACCTGCATTCCCCGAATTTCTCGGTACGTACACTAACCTTTCATGCCACTGGGGAGACATTATACATTTATTATTCGGAGACAAATAAAGTGATATAATTATCTGTCAATTTAAAAAAATCCACGTTTGCAACCCTGTCAACGACGTCTATTACATAGTATTTTAATCCCATCATTTAGTGCAGTTATGTTGGTACATAGGAAGCAGAAATAGAATGTTCAACATGACATTTGACATTTGGTGAAGGTTAGATTACGTACTAGATATATAATAATCACATTTGATCTGCTTGTAAACCGCACACGAAGTTTTAAATAAAATTAATGAATATTTGTATTTTCGACGACATAAATAGTCAGAATTCTAAGTACCTGTTGAATAGATGAAAGTTGTTTTGGGAGCAAATCGTGGTTGGACTAAATTAGATGCCATATTTTTAAATATACCTAAGCTAAGTAGTGGCTTGCGAATCATCTGGCGCTAGAGGTCACGGGATCGAGTCTTGTAACTATGTAAAAAGATACAGTGATTTTCATGTACATTAAGATATATGAATATGATGGATTGCTTACTGGGTTAGCGATCTGCTGACGGGTGATCTCTTGCAAAAAGTGAATGAGGAATATTTATTCTTGTGATAAATCATATCTTTAGATCATGACAATTTCATTACCCGCTACGTATTTATTTACAACTCTTCGGACGTAAGGTTGGGTGGAAAATATTAAATAAATCTGCAATGGAGTGTCGAGAGTGTCTCTTATATATACTAACTTAACTGAATTGACACGACGTCGTCTCGCATGTGATACCGCGTAAGCGACATTGTGTCGTACCAAAAAAACTATTTGAAATTTACTATAAAAGTGTTAACTACTACTCGTCCGCTATGGTTGATATTGGCATCTACGTCACTGATAACTACCTGAGAAATCGAAAACATCAGCTGTTTTTCATTCCTAAATGCTGGACTATCCTGCCAGTAGCCATGCCAATGCAGAGAGCAATAGTGATATTAACGAGTTTTCTTCGGATATTGATGTCTTCCAGGTAGGTGAGAGTGAGTTTAGATAGATGCAATTATATATATTATTAGAATATGGTCTGTCTTACTTATTTGGTAGACACTCTCTTCTTTCTTCTATATATATATACATATTTTTTATACCATGTTCGCTCCCAACATGGAGCATATGAATCTACACAAGATATCCACTCTGAAAGAGGAGTATATGAATATCCGCAATGCGAAGACGTCTTGACAGATTATTTTTCACGAGAATTGTTTGTCAGACAATTACTCAACCTAATGGGCATCCAGTCCTGATTTTTTTTAAATCTGACAGATGGGGAATCGAACTCGCATCCCCCGGATCGCTAGGCGCGCACTCTACCAACTACGCTATCCGGGAGACATATTTTTTTATTTACTTTAAAAATACTTTCTTATATTTTCACCATATTGCCTTTATTTTTTATATATTCCATTTGATATATTTTTTCATATTTTTATTATAATTATATTTATATCGTGTTGTAAATGTGCAAAAATTATAATTTGTGATCATACACCACATAAAAACAAATAAAAAAAGTATGGCCCATGTGGTTGCCACTGATTCTATCAAGTATACATAAACTCTTACCAATATCTGAATTAAATATTATTTATAATATTCGCAGGCGACACTATAAAATAATAGTACGTATTATAGTAATTTAGTTCCCAGAGCTCTGATAAATGTTATTATCGAATATAGAACAAGGAAAGATGAGAATAATATCAATAATAAAAATTCTCAAAATGTCACTTACGTCTATCTATAAATGTTACAGTGTTAGTTTTATGGAACTGCGTTTCGAAAGATACGATGAAAACGACAGCATCAAAAATGATACTACCCTCATTTATTATATTTAATACTAGCTCTATTAACCAACCTTTCATGGGATAGATTTAAACTTATTTTTTATTCAAATTAATTGTATTCATCCTGTTTTTACAAATGTATTTCAATACTAAGCTTTGTACAATATTTTTAGTATCTTGCTAAGTTTTAAATCTCAGCTATGATATAAGACGATGATCTAGAAATGGGAATCAACATGACTTGAGAACCTTTTACTACTGTTTTCGTTTGAGAGGAGTTCTTATAACAGAAAGAAAGATCCATGTATTTTCTGTTTTATAGTATGAAATGATATCTGATTATATTCAACGAAGGATTTGACAAATGAATAAAAACAGAATTCTTTGCAGCAATCTGTTAAATGTCCTTTTATTTAAAATGAATTCCAATCTCACAAGGACTTCTATGAAGTAAATACTAATTAAATTAATATTAAATACGTATTGGTCTTACTGAGAAATTACTGTGAATAATGTTCACGTAGATTTATCAAAATTTTCTTTGGCGTGTTGTATTGTGTTTTGTGAACCAAGTGTTTCACAATTTACTGTCCGTAATAACTCTCTATAATTATTTTAGTCGGACCATAAACAACTTTCAATAAATTAGTAAAAATAGATTAGTTACTTATAAAGATAAAAGTGCCCACCTACCGATGATAAAACGATTCGGTTTAAATCTGACGATGATTATATATTTACAATATAATTGATTTAATTCGACTGCCGCTAGTAAAACAATTTTGTTTTAATTTAATTTATAATCGACTATAATTAAAATGAAATGTTTCAATACATCCGAATTTTTACCACGAACGCCGCACTATATCCATGATACTATAAATTACGGTCAAAAATATTTCTGTATAATATTTCTGTAAATAGTTTGTAATACTGTGATGCATACAATAAAGATTCATTAAAATAGTTTAAACTCAAAATAACGTGTATATTGATTGAGTGGTTGACTAAGAACCACTGATAGTGAAAAATAATCTTTCAATATAAGTCGGAAGTGAAGTGAAAAACCATACACATACTTCATATTCTGAGATGACTTGTAAAATTACTCAAATCTGTGACGCTATTTGAAATATTTTTTTAGCTATCTTGTGAAGTGTCAATATATTCGTGTACATTGTATATTTATACACAATATGAAGATGCCGAAATGTAAAACTCCGGTTGCGAATAACTTTATTTTTATAGAATATAATACATTTACAATTTTCTGACTTTCAAAATTCCTCCTAAAACATTTGATAAAAATAATATTTGTTGTATAATATCCCAACATTAAAGCATGCCTAATTTCTTTCAAATGTTGAAAAGTAGTAGTCAGATAAATGACAGATTTTGCACAAAATAAGGTTGTTTTATGAATCTTCATTACTTCACAGTGATGATGAAATTTTTTATTAAGTTTATAGGAGTAAAAATAATGTAAAAAAGACATTTTCAGAAAAAATCTACTTGACAATACAGGTTTGAAAGTTGGTGTTAGAGGAAACTTTGTTTTAATAAATATCTGTTAATACGAGTAGATTCCTTAATAGATTAAAAGGTTTTTGAAAATATACATTTTATTTATTAAGTTAATATAAGTATTGCATTTACGACTAAATATCATTAAACCCTGTTTACCTTCTGTAATGTTGTGATGTGGATTAAATCAAAATATCGATACGAACTAATATGAAATATAGATCTAATTTTGAGACATAGTATCATGTAAATTAGGCAATATATTTTGCTGTGAAATTTATTGGCACAGAAACTTGGTATTTTATACGTTTGTGCGTCGACACTTCTTTCTTTCTCTTAATTTCTACAACGACTCTATTATTAGTCAAATGAAACATTTAAAATTTACATAAACACACACAATATCAAATGACGTGTTATATGTTATAATAATGTCGTAAAAATCAGCTCAAACAAGTTTTAGTATGTTTCGAAAAAATAAACTTGGAAATAGACGGACGCAGTGTGATATAAAATGTGTTTAATATAAATAACAGTCCATTCGAGATGTTTTTATTAAATTTTTAAGAAAGTTTCTCAAATTGTTGTTAATGTTTTGTAGAACACGTTTAGATGACAGGTTTAGTATCATTAGTAAAAAAATGTCACGATTACGTGTATAATATTTCTTATCATTTTATATTTTAATTTATCTGAATTATGCGAATAGATATGTATTTTAACATCATTTAAATAAATATTATGTTATATCGATAAAATTAGGTATCGAAAAATATATTTATTTTTTTACATCTTGTAAGCTGCATCAATTCCGCCGTGAAATGACTTTTATTCGATCAAATCGTTGGGTAACCCCTATTAACTTATATTCATACTTGTAATCTATTTATATAAAAAATGTAAATATTCGTTTGTTTAAAATCTTAAATCTCCGAAAGTTTTTCACTGATTGCTTCAAAATTTTGACACAACATTGCATTTAAATACGCGCGTGTTTTTATTAATAATTTTTGTAAATTTCTGTGACAGATAAGAACATGTTTTTTTTTAAACAACATCATTATTTTTAACTAGACTGTGCCACAACAACGTGTGGCCGGGTACAGCTAGTCAATTATAAATATAATTTCTTAGTTTCAGATAGGTGAAAAAAAAACTTTCCATATACTTATTGTGAACAAAAATTAAAAGGTATTTATTTCACATTTTTATGAAATCTTTAATAATTAGTTATTTAGTTTTAAACAGTTTCGTTACTCAAATTAATTAATAAATATTAAATGTGTAGTGTTAAAAATGCACAGTATATTTTGAAGCGTGGATTTTGAATAGTTAATTTAAAAATATATAATATTAAAATTAAAGTTTCGACGTCACTCACTCATCGTGAATCACACTATATATATTATAAATTTTCTTGCGAATACGTTAGTAAGTATCTTTTATACTATATAACGGAAATGTCGAAGATGCGCTGCAAAATGCGGCATAATATCCAATACCTGTAGCCATTAAATGCTCGTATTGAGGACAGTAAGTTTCTCTATGCACAAACTTGTAATCTGTCTAAGTACCCACTAATATTTTACCTGTTAGTCAGTGATATTCAATCTCCAAGTCGCGGACCAATATATATTATATTAAATTCATATCTTTACCGCTCACATTATTTAATATACTCTATTTCAAGTCCGATTTCTTTATAACAAATACCGTAGTAAGAATTTTGAATATTTTTTATTGATGTTAATAATAATTCGAAATTCAAATTCAATCAACCAAAAGTTATTTAACATAGTAAAAAGCAATAATACCAATACCAACTTCCAAATTGTAACAACTAAAAAAACATGGTTCTGAAATAATTAGGAAATAAGATTTTGGACAACTTTAATATTCTCTTGTATATATATATATTTGTAGATTTTAAAGAAGTTCTAGAGTAATCTAAAAATATGTTTATATTTAAATATTATAAATATTATTTTAGTTTCTTTTCTAATATAAATATAAATTGGTTTTCAAGAGTTTAAACAGAATTTTCGTAGTTGTTACAGTTTGAAGTTACAGAATAATAATTATTGGCATTCTAAAATAGCCATGTAAGACCACACAAGATATCCGTATTCTAAGCATTTACTCATACGTAAGACATAAGTACAATTTTTTGAGTTGTTACATTTTGGAACTGATATATCGATATATTGATCTCGCGGTCATCTATTGAACCATGTCTGTCTACTTGGCTTTGTTGAGTTACTAATCTGCTGAAAGTTATTTTTATAATTGAAAACAATTTATCGATATTTGTTATGTAGAAAAATCTGTACGACAATGGTTTATACTCCAAAAATGTTCGAACTCTATCGTCCACTGTTTAATTTGGTGTAAAATAATTTTAGTACGAAAAATGCCAAAAATATTAATGTAAGCATTGAGATTTTTGTTTTTAACAGAACATAATTTTAATTTTAATTTGGAACATTTGTCATATGATTTGTTCGAATTTTATACCTAATACAAAGCAATTTAATCTCTTTTCCGCTCTATAACTTTGAAACGCAAGCCGGTAGCAATAAATTATAATTAAGAACAACGTCAACTTGTCTACTGAACGTACGTGTACATTGATCAAATTCGCTTGTTTATTTCTTTATAAAGCATAATTTAATACAATTTAATGTTATGTGCACATACAACGTACTGTTCTCTGAGAAGAAGGAAATATAACAATAAATTATTTGTCTCCCACTCCATCTCATGCTCTTTCTATGGCCTTAAGCTGTCTGATTTTGTTTAAAATTGTTATTATGACCATCAAAAAAGCTTATCTTTATTTTGTAGTAGACTAGCTTTACTACCCGACTTTTTTGGAGATAGATTCAAACCCATTCTTTATTAATTCTGATTAATTTTATTCATCTTCTTATTAGTAATTTAATTATATTCTTGTCTACATATTATACATTTTTTTGATCATCGGCCGCCACCATTTTTAACTAAATACTCACATAAAAATCACAGGTGATCTATAAATGGCAGCCATCATAACATGTGCAAATCTCATGTTGCTACTCTTTCATTTCGAGAGAAGTTCTAGTGATAGACAAACAGACAAACAGACAAACAGACACATATATTTTTTGTTTCGTTGAATAAAACATACAATGTCTGATCATTTGAAGTGTTCATTCCGATCGGTGGGTTCCGTGCTCGAATTCCGCTAGTTGATTTTTTATTCGTGTTAATTATTGCGTGTACGCGTTATCTCCGCTCAGTGGCGGCCCATGGCAAGAATAATATGATAATTAATACCTTTGTTGTATAAAATTTAATAATGACCATTTGCTTTGTTCTGTGTAATTGATTAATTTGGGCACTTAATGTGTGGCGCCAGTTTTTTATTTTGTAAAAAGCCTATTAGGCTTTTAATGAATATTTTTTTATAATGGCAGTGAAAAAATCAATTTATTTACAATTACAAATTATTAATCGTAAGCTTAATGACTATGGATTTTTATAATTACTACGAAGAAATATTATTTGTATGTTATTATCATGCCAGACAAACGGAAACTTCAAACCAAATAATTTCAACCGCTAATGAATGTATAACCATTTTTCACATTCGGGCTGTTTTTTTAAATTTATTCCGCAACGCAGTTCGTCGACTTTTCAGTAACACCCGTAAATGTACGTAACACTAAGCCAGTCCGATTTATTCCATGACACGTCTCCATAACATCACTGACAGAAGTTGCTACGTTTTCTTAAAATAATAATATATTGAAAACAAATACAACCAATGAGATATTTTTATATTTTATTTCAATAAAAGATATTTATGTACTTACTATTGTAGTTTACAAACCCCGGTAGCGTGCGCGCCTAGCAATTCGCGGAATGCGGGTTCGATTCCCCATCTGTCAGATTTAAAAAATACAGGAGTGAATACTCATTACGTTGAGCAATTGTCTGACAAACAATTCTCGTGAAAAATAATCCATCAAGACGTCTTAACATTGTGGAGATATATTACACTTTAGGAGTTGATATCTTCACACTGTGTAGATCAATATGCTTCACTTTGCAAACGAACATAGTATAAGAAGAAGAAGCTTACAAAAAACGAAAAATAATAATTTTCAATACTTTTTTCCAACTTAAGTAGTTGGAAAATGACATTTGAGGTGTTTTTTACTCGTATCTATTATATTGTATTTAAACAAAGAACAAAGTAGACTTGCACGTGTATTATTTTCAATTTAGGAAAATTGAAAGTGAAAAAAAGTTAAGACTTTGGAGATACCTAAAGTTATAAAAAACGATCCATTTTGAGGTTTTTATTTTTTTTTATTATTGGGGTAGAACTATATAATATGTACTGTAACACATTCTACATTTTAATTTTCATAAAATGCTAGTTTTTAAAGCAATTTGTGAATAATTAACATCAATAATTGCACAAATTATTTCTACGTCCGTAAATTATGCATATTGTTAACTACTGCATTCTGACAAACGTGTTGGATTTTGTATTATTATACTTAGCTATATGTCTTTGGATGTTCACGACTCTCCGTAGCATCTTCACATTGGATAGAATTTAACCTATTAGTTACTTTACATAATACTACTTCATAGAGGTATATATTATCTGATATTATTAGACAGATTTTATGAACAAGTGTTTAAAAGCGAAAATAAAACTGTTTTTTAAACCATATTGGCTTATATAGTGAAGCATATAGGTCTACACAGTACTATATCTTGGAAGATTATTTTTCATGAGAATTGGTTTTCATACAATTTCCCAACCAAATGGGCATCCAGTCCTGGATTTTCGGATTTTTTAAATTCAGCAGATGTGAGAATCGAATCATTTCTCTAATTGCTACGCGCGCATGCTAACCTCTACGCTGCCAGGGAGATATAAAATAATTTTTAAATAGACAGTTCGCTACATATATATTGAAAATGATTTCATGACAACTACGCACACATATTCATAACTGATCACAGAAAAATCTTTTTTTCAAAAAAATTTAAATTGAATTTGCGTAATTATCTTATAGGTTGATTTATTTATTTTATTAAAAATACATATCTATAATAACACAGAATGTAAAATTAAATACACACAGGTCAACAGCCTAGTAGCATCAACAATCTTTTACTTTCAGAAAGACTTGCCTCTTATACTAACTATTGCAAATTAACCATCCATCTCATATCTTATTCTTCTTTATAGGCCTCAAACAATGAACAAATTCGTATAGTTCATATCTACCATAAGTGATTTGTTATCAAATTTGAACCAAATATGAGGTTTTATTCTAGTATCTATTTAACATCATAATCAAAGATCGATAATTTCCCATCGGCAATAAAACCCTATAAAAATTGGATTTAAAAACTATGAATTAATCATTATTATCGTAATTACTCCTAAAATATAAATAAAGCATATATTTAATTTCACTCTAAGCATACGTAATTCAAAAACGAGGCAAAAGTTTTTGCTTTTATTTATGCAGTTATGGTAGATAAGAAATAGACGACTCAACAGATGTTTAAAACGAATTCAAACTTTCAAGTAAACTCGTCACCATTTTGAACAACAATTTTATTTTTCAATTGTATGCACGTGGTTTTCCTAGCATTTATCCAAAGTAGTTTCCATGTGGAATATGGAAAACTATGCAGTACTAAACTGATACATTCACTAACTTCTAAGTATCCATATTAATAAATTTATTTTGCACATGAAAAGATATGTCATTTTGTAATACTATGATCGAGTATCTATGAAAATGCTGTATAAATGACCATAGAAGGGAGACCAAGAGATGATGGTATACAGTGTCCGGGTGTTCTTCATGCAAAACACCCTTAATTAATATAATGCGGTTTGGAATCGCAAAAAAGTGATGCCAAAAACAACACGATTTATTGTTTCTCTGTCATTAAAGCCACCAGGCAAATAATATTCGCTAATCGAAACACATTATTCTTCTTCGTGTTGGCTGCGTGAGTAATGGATGTTATAAAGACAGTCGTAATGCTTTACGTGAATAAATAATACAAATCTTTTCGTCACGGTGAATACTCATTTGTAAAGGATTAGATTATCTACACATTTTAATGATTCGAATGTTATTCACCATCTGCAAAATGAGTATTCACTTGTTTGAAACTCACTGTATTTTGTTGGCACACAGAAAATGTAAAATCTTATAAATAGGACACAATAATTGGATGTAGTTAAGCAGAAGATGTCCAAGCCACAAATTGATATTTCATTATATTGTATGAAACACTTTAAAAAGATCAATACTTCATCACTGTCATCAGATCACTGTTTTTTTCTAACGTGCATACTAACAATTTACAAACAATAATATTACGAAACGTACGTGTAGTTTGGCTTTGAAATTCAAATATAACTTTACTTAGTTACAAATGAATTTTTTGTCTATATCTGTTCTAAATTATAATAATTATCACAATACCACTTTCAAATATTTGCTCAGTAAATATACGTATATATTGTTGCATTGCATTGTATCGATATATTGTTTTATTTATAAACAAAAAATTCACTTAATATAACCAATCCTAACACTTTATAGGCAAAGCCTAATATAATATAAATAAAAATCCAAGCACAAAACGATAAAAAATTTGATTATCAGAAAATGTCCAACCCACAAAACATTCAATAACTTATAAAGTAGTATGTTTTTCTATAATCAGGCAATCGGAAAGATGTAGTAGTATATACTATTAATTCATAATATTAAATTTCATATTACAGTCTTAATAATATAAAATTTATTCTTAATATTAATGTGTTTCTTTAAATATTCAAATAGACGTCTACTTAAATACATCCAATTATTATAATATTTTCGCATTTATCAATTCATTCACATATATGTATGAGTTGGTAGCTTATGTTGTATAATAATTATTGTCTAATGTTAAAAAAGGTGTTACTATGGAATTCAATAATCGTATTACAAAAGATGAAATAAGTTAAACAGTTAAGTCAATCGTATAAAAATAGTTGAAATTTTTCATGACTTTTTTTCGAAATTTATGGTAACCTACGATTTTGTTGTTAATTAATTCTCATTGAATTTAATGGTCAGATTTGATGCATTAATCAAGCAAACAAACAATTAACATATTATTGCCAAATAAAAAAGGTAGGTAACCATTGAAAAGAGCGCGTGTCATTTTTTTTCCTTTTATGGTTGTAATAAAATGTATGTGAGTAAAATTCGTAAAACGTTTCATTTCTTTGTCTTTTGGTTTATAAATCTATAGTTCAATGTTCTAAATTTAAAATACGTAAGTACCTGCTGTATAATGACATAAAACTGCTGTCATGGCTGTTATTCAAATTTTATGATTACATTTCTATTGAAACTGCGGCAGTGTGTCAGTGATACCAACAATGGCGCACGAATTTTACTTTTTATCGAATTTTCTCTTGAATAAATTATCCCGCCAACAGAAAATATCCGTTTTTACCGTATGATACTTATACAGTACGAACCGAATTGCAACGTACATTTTATTTATTTTTTGCTTAAATATGACTTATTACGTTGTTTTGGATATTATCATGTATCGTTTTTACAAAGGGAAACATAGCTTTCAACTGAGAACAGATGTTGCTTTGACATTATAACACCAATTATTAAAAAATTGACATGGCAGTAATCATGTAATTTCTAGAGTTCCTTTATTTAATAATTTATTGTATTTTTGTCTCCCTGGTTAGCGTAGTTGGTAGCGCGTGCGCCTAGCAATCCGTGGAATGCGGATTCGATTCCCCATCTGTCGGATTTTAAAAATCTAAAAATGCAGGACTGGATGTCCATTGGGTTGAGCAATTGTATGACAAAAAATTCTCTTGAAAATAATCTATTAAGACGTCTTCACATTGCGAAGATCTATATGCTCCACTTCGGGAGCGAATGGTGTAAAAAGAAAATATTGATAAAAAAATTGTGAAAACCGAGCTCATCAATCAATATTTAAATATAACGTTGTTTGCGATTCAAGTTTCGCTTTTCAATATCATCAGGTTTCGCACATGCGTAAAAAGTGCACTTAATATTAAAAACTATATTTTCAAATTAAAATTTTCTTTGCCATATTACTGATAGGCAGGGTTTTGTCAAACAGCGTGTTTTTTGTTAGGAACGGCCAATAAAATCCACCTAAAAATATACACGTATTAACAACAATACATTATTTCAATCCTATATCTTTACACATAATTTTAGGACAAAGATTAATAAGCTATTTTCGATTATTCTATCGATGTGAATCTTTGGACAAAACAATTTAATCTTGATTTAAATTTGAAAAAATAACTATGCATTTTAATATAAAATAATATGGTTCCACAGAAATAAGAATACCAACATTAAAAAAAAATGTATGCGAAAATATATCTTATGGTGTGATATTATATTTTGAACATCCTATATTATTCTCATGACCAACAGCCTAAAAACAATAAGTACCGTAAAATGTTAATTACCCGGTGTGTTTTTGTTTATTCAGTTGGTGTTAATGTCATTCATACGAAATGCACAGCCGCAAAAACTGTCAAATCCATTTCAATTTAGTATCCGTACCAACACAATTTGTTTATTCAATTGAATTAAAGTTATGACATATCCGCTTATTTTTAGTCGTTTTCGAATAATTGGGGTATGTAACATAACAATTTAATGTTTCTACTTACTCATTTGAACACTAAAACATTTCTAAAATACAGTATTCGCCAATGAAACTTTCACTGGGTTAGTAGGAATTGCGAAAATCATACGTTTGAACGAACTGATGTTCTTTAGTTCGTAATTCAAATGATTCATGAATCAATAGTATTTTTTTCAATAGACTAGACAATGGTGATAGTTGATTTCAAATGCTGAAAAAAATATTCACAAATAGATGAATAAACAACGTTTTCAAGGATTTAAAAATATATAATTATCAATGCCAGTTTTAACTGATGTTATTGTTTATCACATATATAATTTACAGAGTTTTGAAAGGGCTAAGATTTTTTCAATCGAGTTTTTTCAACTTATAATGTACATGTCAATGATGTAGTTATATTACTTGTAATATTTAATCTCATTGTTACAGATAGGGCCATAGTTAGTTAGAATAGTGTCACTTTAGATACACATAACACTAATAATGAAATCATTAACGAATAATCAGAAACAGATAACATTGCGGAAATTCATATGATCCACATTCAGACCGACACATGATAAAAACATGGAAAATTATTTATTGTCAACTCTCAAATACCCATTCGGTTTTGACAAGCGAGATTAAGCAAACATAAGCGACAATATATTGTGGGTAGACACTACCAAGGAATAAATGAAATACTACATTATAACAATGAATTAGTTGTTTCAGAAATATATTCAATTAAAATCTTGTTTTCTTGAAAAAAAAACGCCTATATATAGTGATATAAATATGTAGTATAATGTATGGAAATCATAGAGTTCCGAAGAAAATAATGTAGAGAAAAGTCTATGAGAAATATGTACATATGTAGGTGTTTATAGGTGGTTTATAATATGTCTATATCTGTAATTGTGTTTTTATTGGTGAAAAACCTTGTCATTCAACCGTTAATTGCACAATAAAAAATAATATTAATTTTTGCATTGTTTCCAGGAAGGCAACTGCGGAATGTCGGCGTGGGCGGCAACTTCCGTAATGCGGCTGGCGGCGCTGTGCGTGATATTCGCCTCTCTTCACACAGCACGCGCCAAAGCGGGTGAGAAAACATTTATTGTTCATTGCGCTTCGAATCGAGTCGTGACGTACGATTGCCAACTTTAAACACAAAACAATACTCGCGCATTATCTGATGCTGTTTTTTCCCGCGTTCCTAATTCGAATACACAGTGAATTTTACAACCGTTGCTTTCTTTCTATTATTGATGCTTTGTCTATGACATTTGACATAGATTAAAAACTATTTCGAATAAGCTATACTTCGTAGATGGAATTGACAAATGGAAAAGTAGAATACATTGTCAACAACATTACGAATATAGCTAATAAATTGATTTCATAATATTATTTTTAAAGTCATTACATTTATTTCCGTAACGGAAATGCTAATATATTTTATTAATTGGTCGAATTGTTGTGCTTTTTTATATTTTTGTGTTTGTATTATGTTTTATAAATTGTATGTTATACAATAATTAATTATATATATTATCAATTTACATTGGTAAAAAACTGTTATATTGAAATAATTGGGCGAGTTTTTATGCGTCTAAATTCTTAAGTATCAATAAATATTCGAGTACCAGTTTTTTTGATTCGGAAACGCATATTCGAATTTAATAACCGTAAAAAAAAAAGATTTTTACTGCAGTTTTTGATACTGTTTTGAAGGAATGACTGAAACCTAATTCCGGCAAAAAATAATGTTAAGATCGTGGAAATCTACGTGCCTGCATCTTTAAAGCGAAGATCCTGTATTATCCGAGATTGTCTGAGATAGTCTAGAGATATATTATAATAATCAAGTTACGTTTTATAAAGATGTTTGTTAACATGGTTAATAACATCCTTACATGTATGAATTGACGACTGCTGGATACGAAAACCATATAAGATTAGAAAAATATTTAATACATTTTAATATTTTTAAATATTTGTGATTGATTTCGTATGATGAAAGGTGAAGGCATATGTATCTTTGAGGAAAAACTGTATTTTTATTTTGGGCTTTAAATTTATAGAAATTTCGTAGAAATAAAAACATAATTATTTTCAAAAAGCTCGTACTTCGTTGTTCGATATAGTGTAAGTAATTGATTTTTGTTCACAAACTTGAGTTGATTTATTCGACAAGCCACTTTTGTGAATCATTTTTTAGCATTTTCGCAACGCTTTGTGACTTTTCGAGGCTCGTTTATTGCGCAACCAATGTTTCCGAGAAAATCTTTTCTTCTGTCCACCAATAACATTGTTAGTCCGTTATTTATCGTTAATTTTTTTCACAGTGAAATATTCAGGAGAGAACGAGGTACATTCAATCATTTGTTACAGAAGTGTACGGCATTATGATTAGATACTTAAATTGAAAAAAAAGTATAGACAGAAGAAACGACTGAAGTAGTAACATTTTTGCTTTGTCTATCTTTATAGTTTTTTTAATTTGTTCGAGTTAGGAATTTATTGAGATTTTTTTAATGTACATGTTTAAATATAATAAACATTTTTAAAATAAATAAGATTTATAGAAAATGTATTTAATATGTTCCTCGTTCTTTCAATAGAATTAATCATTTTACATTATAACCGGTTAAATTGTATGTTGACGGCAGCTATTTCATATTTATTAAAAAAATATAATCAAAACGAAATTGTTTCATAATAGCGCACAGTAATTACTGATTTTTTTTTTTTTGCAATTGTGGAGAATGATTGTCAATTTTGTAAATCGTGTAAAATGAAAGTGAAATTGAGTTTTCAATAATGCTGATAACAATTATAAATTAAATGAATTTGTCTGTTGCAACAGTTTCCATGCCAATTGACAAATTCTGTCTTGAGATTTACTTTTATTTGGTCATTTTCGAATGTTTGAAATCGTTTATAAATGACTTTAAATCGGGTGTAAGTTGTTTTAATAAAAAATGAAATAAATACAACGCTGATACATATAGTAAAAAATCTTTAGTATATCAATTAATATGTATTGTTTCGGTGGTCGACTAGGTGCTCATGTTTTGGAATCTGAAATCACGAACTCAAATCCCGTAGCTCCATAAAAGTGCATAACTGAATACCCATTCGGTTGAGCGACTTTGACAATCTGTCGTCCGCGTTCGAAGTTGATATAGTAAAAAATTGCAATATCAACTTGGGTGACAGCATTATTAACCTCGAGTCAACCGAGGTTATGTGACGCCCCAAAGCCAGTTTTGTTTTCCGTGTCTGTTTTTTTAAGCCTCATATTATTTTCAAAAATATAATACAACACATACCCTATCTTTTATATTAGAGTCATTTGTGCCTAAATCTAGAGACGGTCCTTATGTATGATATACTTAAATGTGTTCTTTATATAAAATTATAATAGTTGAATATCTGCACGTATGTCTTTTCCCCGTTCACGTTATTTATAATTAAATTAATCTTACCCATTTGAAAGAAAACGGTACAGACATAAATAACGATTTTTTCTCGATGAATAATAAATAGATTCTCATTGTTACAGTATTTACAATTTGTGCATTGGTTCTAAAAATACTGTAATACGTAATGCATACTAGCATGCACAAAAATCAAGGCTATTTACACTATTAAAATAAAGCGATAGAATCGAATGACTTCAACTTTTACAAAAATATCGCAATCACTTACCTATTCCAGTGGCTTATCATCGATCTCAAAGGGTGAGATCAAAATATAAATGGTTGCATAGGACAGTGATATTGATACTTGTAATGAAGTATCCAAGCATAGACATACATATTGAATAATAATTTACAGCTACTGTCATATATTATTCCGGCGTTTTTGATTACGTTTACTTTGTTTTCCACTACAGCTTAAATCCCACTATAACGAAACTCGTGGGACCACCTCTTTTGTTTCGTTACACTAAATATAGGAAAAAATATTATTACATATTGTATGAACGCTTGTTCGGGATAGCAAAAATATACGTTATACTGGAAATTCCATTAGTTCGGTATTCGTTATAAAAAAATTTGACCTGTATCTTACATACCAATATAGTTATCACATTATCGTGTAGTACGTCTACAATACAACTACTTATCCATTTCTATACCCGCCACGTGGCCGCAATTTTATAGCGTATAACATGGTGTAATGCACGTAAAGAGCAATTTCTGAAGGTATCGAGTGTCCTAGAAAGGTCATTCCATGATATTGATTGCAGTGAACCAAAGTGCATGATAAAAATTCTCGTTATACTATTAATATAATCACGCTACTCAGCAAATGGATGTATAGCATATTTTCATCGAAATTATATCAATAGCAATAGAATTATATAATGCATAGATTTGTTACCGAGTATATAGTGCTTTAGTGGCTGAGTTGGTTAGATTAGAAACTCGTGATTAGAAACTGAAGATTAAGGTACGTTTAGCAATACATAATGAGTTTTTCAATAGATTGAGAACTTAATGCCAAATCGGATGAACGATTAGGTTATATCCACTTCTTGTACGAATGAATCTGCTAAGAATGGTTTTCACATAGCAGTAATTCATATTCTCTCCACTATGAGCGCACATTTATCATATCCACACTGTAGTATAATTTACGATTCTCTTTTAAAAAAATTTGAAGCGTTTTGTAATCATCGAATCCAAGTGAATGAAATTGTTTTAAAATTGAACTAAAGTAAATAATAAATATGATTCCGTTGGCGTTTTATATATTTGTTAGGGAAATTTTGTTTATTATACTAATCAAATTTTTGTCATAAAAGAACAAAAAATATAAAAAATGTGTTTAGTCAGTTTCCTCTTTAAAATTAAATATTTTTCTTATTAGATTCTATCAGGAGTTGACAGGGAATTTAAAAAAGATTACACCCAATTTTAATTATCGATGAAGAGGATATTATTGAAGTTAAAACAGAACGCCACTGTTCCAATTTCAAATTCAATTCCAATATGCTATTGGCCTTCAAATTAATACAAATGAGACACCTATCTATTCACTTTCAACTAAATGCACCATCGATCTGTTTTCCATACAATGATATTAGCTAGTTGTTGCTGAGAATGGGGCTATTGAGCGCCGCCGATTGGGCGCCGCCGGCTGGGCGCCCGCCACACGATCTGACTTTTCGTAAAGCTTAGTGATATGAATAAAAATATGAAAATGAATTATGATACCATCTTGAAATTAAATGAAACGAGAAATATAATCGACAGAAGCTATTTTTTTATAACCCTGACAGATTAATTTTTGCAATAATTGGTTGTCAGCCAATTGTTCACCTTAGTCCTGCATTTTTTAATTCAAAAGACATTTTATACAGCTACGGGATTTAAGGTCACATCTTTTTGGTTTTGATGTTAATGCACTTACCATTATTTTTATTTTAAATTTTATCTTTATTACTACACATATTGTATCTTTACTTTATAAATAAATGAATATTAAGGTTTTATAATTACATTTATGAAGTGAATAACGGAAAGCCAAAGGTAATAAATTGAATGCTTCAAAACAAATCTCATAAACAGTTGTTATTTTTGAATTTGTCTATATCGTCCTATTACTGGTAAAAGACATTAAAGTGAAGGAGTGTAATGTATTATACCTTAAGAAATTGTCGTAAAATGTATTTAACAGAGAGATTCAAACATTAAAACTCGATTATCTCAAAACTCACTTTTTCACTTTAACGTCTTTTGCCAGTAATACGACGATATGTTGACAGGTTGTGACTAGTAATAAAATATATGTTTTGCAAGTACCTAGCCCAGTTGATATATTTAAATTAAATTCTGAAAATGACGAGGCACTTACAATATGTATCTGAGAACAAATTAATTAAAAATCAATTGGGTTGTTTATGGATTGCATTCTTTATTTGCTTAAATATGCCTACTCAATAATTTTCAATTATTTTCATGTTTATAAGTGAGTGACATAATTTTGAACAGTGACAATTATTTTTATATGTAAATATCTTATTAGGTAAATAAATTTTGTACTGTAGTAATTGTCAGCAAAAAAAAATTTGACTAAAAACCAAACAAAAATACATTGTTCATAACACACAGTCTACAAATGTGTGAGCCAAGTTTTAGACAGTAGTAGATTTTAAAGCCAATCTTATAATATATCATATACATACACAAAGCAATATTTTGTACACTTCAAATTACTACACTGAAATAAATTTACTAACTCATGTGGTATAATTTTTGATCCAGTCCATATTTATATTTAGATAGAATTGTAATTCACTCAGGAGCACCACATATTCCTCACTGTATTTATCTCTCAGTTATAAGAGATGTAGATAATAGATAGATATAAAGTGGGAGAGATTACATTATTTTAAAAACTCATGAGTAATATTATTGTATCACAGAAAGATGAACCAAATGTGTTGATTTTACTAAAAATCAATCTGTCATATAAAACCTTGTTACATTAAACACAAACACGCACCATACATACACAAATTTATTGGTTTGACATTTGTTTTTTTTTATTCAATTCTTGTTTTAAACTCCTAACGTTGACATGTTATAGCTTAGAACTACCGTATAAGATGTTGACATGCTTGTTACTCTTGTGAGATATCTGCAACATTATTCATTGAGTTTCTTAATGTATTTTTTTATGTTTCTTTTCAGGTTTGTGTGAAGTAGAAACTGGACAGTCAAGTATCATTGTAGACATAGAAGAAAGCAGAGGCAGTTGTAAGTACAAACATATATTATTATTATTATACTGTTCGTATTGCAGCAAATAAATGTGCTATGACCATAATTTAAAATTATTTAACATAAAGAAAAAATAACACGTATATACTTATATAAGTTATACTTATACTTATAAAACACTAGCCATTATTTTATTATATTATAAACAGATTAAACCTTCAGATCTTGAATCAAAGGCAAGTATAGAACAAATTTAGTTATTAATTGTGGAGTATTTAAAAAAAAATCTGTTTCAGATGTCGGGCAGTCAACCATCCCCGCAGAGCTACCAATAGAAGGAGACCCTTTTTCAGAGGTCATTCTTGACTTAGTGTTCCCCAAAGGAAACCCCTTGTTTATATTAAACGGGAAGAAATTACAGTTATTACAGCCATTGGATAGGGATGCTGATAATTTATCTCATATAGTCTTCCAGGTGACATACTTAATTTCAATATATTTCTGTTTATTTCAGTTCCTTAAATTTAAATATTTGTATGCTTCATAATTACTTATTTTTTGACCAAAGCATCATTCTCTTGGTCAGTAAAATAAATACATTTATCAGCTTTTATTGTGTTTGTAATAATTAGGAGTGAATGTTTTTAGAATCATTGACATGGTATTCTGTGATAGTCTTTTTGATTCTATTTTCTTTTTTTTTGCTACTCATCTCAAGGATTTATAATGACTTCACATAGAGCTAATAATTTCCTGATTATTATTACCTCATCAACTTCAAAAACTATATTGATCAAATGACTTCATTTTAAAAGTAGAATTTCAAAATGATTAACGTTGTAATTTAAGATACGTAATAGAGTTCTTACTGTAATGACATCAGAAGAATGGCTGCAAGGTTCATTGTATGACAGAATACATAATTATACATTATTACAACAGTCTGTCATCAAAATCATCACTTTTATAAAACAAAAATAGTTCAAGAATTTGTTTTATTTTGTAAATGTCAAAAATATAAATATACTTAACAAGGTTACTAAACAAACTAGGTTATAGGCTATGGTTGGTTATTCAGTGAAATATTAATTGATTTAGTATTTCTGCATTACTCTATCTAGAACAACTTCCACTGCAACAATTTTAACATTTTTTTCAATATAATATATTTATAAAATCAGAATTAAAATAAGAAATTTTAAAATCATAATATAACCAAAATGACTTAAATTTTGTTACATACTGCTTACTGCAATCTGATAATACTGAAATCTTTTTTAACCCATACTGTTTCTTATTCGTGGTTAAGTTTTTGCTTTTTGATATTTGATTTGGCACAATATATACATCAATAAAAACACAGCCTAAGAATCATGAAAGTTTTTATGCCTAAAATCAATTAAGGATAAAATTTCCTGTCTTGTTAAACATTAATAAATCTCCTTTACTTGAAAAACACGTTACCAAAAACAATAAATGCGACAGATTTGCCATTAACAGTTTACATTGAACCGGGTTATTAATTCATCAATGATCATGATGACTATACGTTCATCAAATCTAGTTTTAAATCTAAACCTATATATTAATAGACTAACTTATTTAATTTCACAAAAATTAACTATGGTATACCATTTATGTAGAGATACTTCATCTTACTTATGTTTATTATTATTTTTAAATTCCAGCTGACATGTTTAGTAAAAGCTACAAAAAAGAAGAGAACAATACCTGTTATTGTGAGAGTATCAGATATCAACGACAATGCACCTGTTTTTCTTAATACTCCATATGAAACCACAGTGTCAGAGGTAATACAAACTTATTACTAAAGCAAAAAATATGAATATAACCTAACTGTAATACATGAAGCTATATTAAATAGATATAAAGCTCCCTTTTCAAGACTTCTAGTGCTAATGATAAGGTTATCAATGAGCAAGAATCTATTGGAAATCCCATTGGAACTTCATTGTTATTGATGTCAAATATAAAACTCTTTATTGTAGCTTGTCATGTTACATATAATATAACACAAATTTACAAATCTGAGACAGTTCACTTAAGGATGAAAAGGGATCTGTGTGTCAGCCACATATAAAGGATTTAAAAAGTTCTGGCTTGAAGAATCCTGGTTTTAGCATCAAGATAATCTAATAAACCCATTTTTCTTTTTCAATTTAGCTCACTCCCATCGGTACAACGATCTTCCAAAATATTAAAGCAACCGATGCAGATGCTGGAGTGAATGGACTCGCAGAGTACTTCATTGTTGAAGGTGATGGAAAGGAAGCGGGTACCGATTCTGGTTTTGGCACAACCAGGGTCAATACCGCCGATGGTTTTGGATATTTCACAATCAATTTACCCCATCAAGGACAAGTGACAGTGAACAGAAGTCTCGACTATGAGAGGACACAAAGATATTTTGTTACTGTTGTTGCTTCAGTAAGTATAGAAAAAAATATTCATTGTGACAACTTGTTGTGCCTTCAAGAATAGTTACTCCAAACTAAAAACAGTAAAATGTCTTTAACCAGTTAATAATTATAACTTCACTCTTTTATATCCACTATAGTAAATATCTATATTTAGAATTGAAGTTGATAAATTTATTAAGAATGAGTGGAAGGGAAGAAGTATTACCGGTTTAAATTTTTTTGTATTCTGACAACAGTGTTGTCTTGACAATATTATTGTTGTGTATAAATTTACATACAATAGCATTATTTAATCCAAATTAACATAATCACACTACTCCTCTGATATATTGTCAATTCTATACACATTAATATTTACATAATACTATATACCTAACCTAACAAAATTTAATATAATGATATAATTGAATGTAACATTTTGACAAGTGTTGGGCAATTTTAATACTCGGCCAAGGTGAGATATTTGAAGAACATCAAAACATCGATTGTCAAAAAAGGCTAAGGGATATTCTGAAGATTTGATTACAATCAAAACTTATACATTAAAAAATTCGCTGTACATGTTTTTGAGCTTGATAGGCATGATACTTCATGTACCAACAAGGTGTTAAAAAAAACTATGAATGGTTGAATTTTTAAGTTCAAATCAAATGAATATGTATTGTGATGTAAAGTAACTGTGCAAAATTATTTTGTAAACTATATTTTCATTTTTAGAAAGTAAAATAAACAACCCATTTAAATAGCAGAAGCAAATTATAGTAATAAATTTTCTTACTATATTGTGCATATATTATGAAATATATACACCATTTATCCAAATGCTTCATCTTAACTTTATTCAACTGATGTTCTCAATCTAGATCAACTGTAATAAAGTATGATATTAAAGTGTTTCTATGTTTTTTGTAGGACCGTGCGAGAAATTCTTCTGAAAGATTTTCTTCTACAACCACATTGACAGTAAACATTAAGGATGACGATGATCAAGATCCATCATTCATTTACCAGGGTTGCATGCTCCATGATGGTGCTTGCATCAATCCAGAATACTTTTCGTCTGTAAGTGCAATATTTCTCGTCTCTGTGCCATAGTACGTTTTCTAACATGGTGTTAATTTGATATATTTATTTCAGTCAATATTTTTATTAAAGCAAACTTAAATAATATCCAAGGATAGTTTACACATGTTACTTTAAAATTTAGCTAAAATAAAAAAATATCACACATACACCAGTCGTCAGTCAACTAGTAAATATCAACTTGTAATTAATTTATTTTACAATAAATATTATAATATGTGAATGAGTTAATTCAGAGTAAAATCTTTTTAATAATTCTTAACTTATTCTTAATGTCATATTGACGCCATTGAGTTTTCATGCAATCTTCTCTGGAAATGTATGTTTTATGTGTGGTAAAAACAAGAATTATGTACAAATCGGCATTGTAGTACGATATGGTATGTTGAATGCAATGTCTAGTTAATATATTGGTATTTTTATATTACTAATAAATATTTAAATTTATAGGTGTCCAGTGGAATTTTGGCTGGTACTCTCAATATTCTTCCGGAAAAAATCCAAGCTGTTGACATGGATACTATCAACTCACCGATTCGATACAGCTTCTTCCAGGGGAGCCCTCAGTCTTTTAATGAATATTTTGAAATAAATCCCACGAGTGGTGCTGTTAGGCAAATTAAAGCTGTCGATACTGGAGTTGCTAAAAAGTTTGATCTGATTATCAAGGTAGGAAATGTTCTCATTTGTTTAATTCATTGATTCAGTTTCATTTAAACCAAGTGTTAGAATTTTAAAGACTGTTTATGTTGTTTTTGTAACAATAACATTGTTGAACGTTTTAGGCGGAAGAAGTATCAGAATCAAAACGATTTTCAACTGCAAAGTTGGCAGTAGTTATTAAGCCGGTTGATGCAAGCCCACCAGTCATCCATGCATCTTCGATAGAAGGTCACGTCAATGAGAATGAGCCTATTGGCACAAAAGTTCTTGATATGGACGGGGATCCAATCAAATTGACAGTGTCTGATGATGACTTGGTAAGTAATTTGATTCCTATTACTATAATACTGTGAAATTATAAGAATTTGAGTTCATTGAAAGACGTAATTATATTTATTTGAAAATATATTTCACAGGGTCCCAACGATATAAAGCCGAATTATTCTTTCGAACTCACAACCAGCTATTTCCAAATAGACAAAAATGGAATTTTGGTTGTGAATGAAGAAAACCTGGATAGAGATCCACCTAGCCCAGGAACGTACCGGTTTCAGGTATGTAGAATTGCATTTCACTTTGACAAATGCATGATTTTTTTTTATTCAACAAGTGCTACCATTTTTTGTTCACTTTTTTGTGTGCTATTCTATAAATTCAATTTTATTGTACTCTGCATAATTCTGTCTTAAACTGTTACTGTCGTTTTATACTACTGCTATTCTGCTTTAAAATACCATGTAAATACAAAATGTTATTATATATGTTAGTCAAAAAATCAATCTCAATATGTAAAGAATTACGAACTTTATGTCTGGTTACCACTGGCATATCAGTAATTAACCAAAATATACGAGACCAATTATAAGTTGAAGGTATAGTATATTTCATCAGTGTAATATAAAGAATAATAATCGAACCATTCATATATTTCTAAACCTTAATTAAAAGGTTGTGGCACGAGAAGCAAATGGACAAGGCGCATCAGCACCTCTCTCTCTTCAAGTTGCACTTGATGATGTAAATGACAATGCACCTGTTTTGGCACTTCTTCCACATGTTAATGTTCCAGCTGGTGAAGGCAGAAGAGAAGTCATCAAGGTAATTGCTGTCAACACTTTATTATCGATAATATGCTGGAAAAAGGTTGTATCTGATTATAATAATTGTTTGTATGATAACGCGAACAAGTTCTTGAAATGAATTATGATATACAATTTTAACACACTCCTTACCGGCGACGTAGCATTGGCGTCCTGTAAGATACATACGTTACTTACCGCGGACGTAGCATTGGCGTCTTTTCAGATGCATGACTTTGCAGCCAAAAATAAATTCGA
>JAGVSQ010001747.1:0-27555 GCA_022683975.1 Rhyacophila evoluta | reverse complement strand
TTTAAAATCAATTTCCATCAAGCACCATCAGTCGAAAATATTAATTAATAATTATCTACTCTGTTATCTACTCTACTTATCTACCTACTAAAGGAAAAATGACTTAAATCATACAGAAAATATAGGAGGCATAAAAAACGTCTATTGAATGATTTTGGGCCTAAGTGAAAATTTTATATTAACAAACTTGAAGTGCATGAAGACTAAAACTGGTGTTTATTTTTTATTTACCCCATTAGAAATTGATTTAATAAGTTAAGACTAATAAAGTCTTTTTCCTTTCCGCAAATTTGACGAGCCATCGTTTTTTTAAACTTAGACACTGAATTTAGATACCTATTTGTCTTGTGCAGCTTATATCTGATAGAACTCATATCTAACGGAATAGGTATTACGTTGTATACATTGTGACTATCGAAAAAAAACTGAGAGCTTTCTTATTTCCGCAGTTGATATTTAAAACATATTATTATAATGACACAGTATTTTGTATTCTTCCGATAATATTTATATTTTAAGACTGGTTTCGTTAATTTTTTTTTTTTGGGGTACATTACGAAAAACTAATGATAATATAATATTTAGATATAATGTTTTTTAATAAGGTCAACACAAACTATTTTTTTTTTTTTTTAACTATATACAATCGATGTTCGTTGAGTGTGGTAGGATGAGGGTAAAGAAATTTTCTAATTTATTTATTTTCATATTTTCCACAAAATGACTTATTTTTCACTTAATATAGCTCTGTATTTAACAAAAAAAGTAATATTGAAGTATTTTAGAGTACACGTAGACCTCGAGTTGCGCGACTCCGGCTTACGCGAAATTGCAGTTACGCGATTTTAAAAATTATATTATATCTAAATGAGGCACAGATGAAATAAAATTCAGGCTGAATACGCGATTATGCGAGTTAAAAAAACGAGAAATCATAATTATGAAACAAGCTACATTACACGACATCGTTTTTCGATTAAAAACCTAAAATTTGCCTACTACGACTTATTACTCAAGTTACGTGACTTTCGACTTATTAATTACGTAACTTGAAGACTACCTATATATGTCTTGAAAATTCATATAATCATACATCTGCATATATTGATTTTTTAATACCCAAGTATGCCTACAATCTGATTTAATTTATATTTTTTTTGGTACAGTATCCGAAAACTAAATCTATATACAAAGTGTTAATTTTTTACCGTATGTCATTTAACTGATTAAATTCAGTGACGTAGTGTATATTATATGACTGTGTGCGAATAATCTAACCGTACAATCAAATCCAGTGACGCGTATATATTTTCGTATGACCGCGCAATAAATCCAGTGGCGTGCTGTACATTTCGATCCAAGATTGACCGTGATAAAAACTGTTCGTGTTCAGTCGCAAATGAGTTTTGAAAAGGTGCTAAAGTATGATGGACAATGTCTGATTCGGAAGAAGATGTTGGTGTGGAGAGACAGATTAAGATTTCGCTGGTTGGCGAATCGGCCACAGGAAAAGTAAGTTACGATTAATTAATTTAATACCATATAACTATTATATTAAATATTCAAATTTTTTCGAATTTTAATGACATTATTTTTATGATTTTAATATAATTTCTATAAGATGAAACGAACTGAAAAATATTTTTTCACCGGTTGTATAAGAGTACTACACCACTTTTAAATTGTCAGTTGCTCCATCTGTAATGTTTATTAAAATTGTTAACAATTTTTATATTTAAAACATTTTATCACATCATGCGAATAAATTCGAAATGCATTTTGTGTTTGCTGAAATCGATTTCATAATAAAATATTATCCAATGAAGTGAAAATATTCTTTTGACATTTAGTAGATGGGCGGATATCTCAATGATTACAAAATGTTCATATATTTTAACAAAAGATTTTTTATATCGATTATAGTCATTATTAAATTGATTAGCTAGACCTAGACCTTTGGCATTCAGGACATATGTTTTTAACAAATTTAATTTGAAGATTTGTTTATATTTAAATTTATTTTAGCACAAATAATGAAATTATTTTTTTGTGTACGTTCACTTTTGGAATTGTGGTGTAAAACTGAAATATCTTTTTTAGAGTATGCTATGCGCGCGTTACGTAGGACTTCTGTGGTCGGGCGTCGCGGCCCCAACGCAGGGTGCAGAGGTCCTCCTAGGGGAATGCACTGTGCGCCCTGCCAGACCCCCGGTACCTCTCAAACTGTGTGATGTCGCAGGGGGCGCTGGGGCCACAACCATGCTGCCGAATTACCTCTATGCCTCCCATGTAAGTTTATGTTTATGCACAATATTCTATGAATATATTTGCAGGTATTATTAAAATCGAATATGTGATGGAAGTGTCATCGGATCGGTGCTTACAGTTTGGAAAATATAATAATAATAAAAAACAATGTACACTTTAAAAGTTATTTCTATTAATATTAGTTGTACCTACTCCATAATTTTTGTTGTCTATGAATCTAAAACTAATAATCAATGCATGTAAAATTTTTATTTTGATTTTTTATGTTCTGTATTGGTTAGTGGCAAAATGTATCTTTAACTTTTATTGATATGTTCTAAAAATAATATAATTCCTGATAATTATGGCACTATACTACACCCAATTTACAAAGATTTAAAATAAAATCTTGTAACACTCATAAGTAATACAAGAAACAAGGTTTCGCGGTAATAGTCATTTATTATATCAAACATAAATATTTCTTTGTTACAGATAATAATTTTAGTGTACGATGTCACAAACCTGTCTAGTTTTGAAAGACTCGGCTACTGGCTGGAGATGGTCAAAAGTATATTTGTCGATGAAGAAACTCAACCACTCTTGGCCATGTTCGGCAACAAGTGCGATTTGGAGCATCAGAGGGCCATTCGGATGTCCAGCGCTCAGACTTTCGCAAAAGAGAACTCTCTGAACAGCTTTACAGGATCTGCACGTACTGGAGAAAATGTTGGTAGTATATTTGTATTTACTACTACTTCACCTTTTACATTTCAGCTTAAAAACTTGCATCGAAAATTGTAAATAAATTATTATTTATGGAAATGGAACACATAACCTTTTTGTAGGAGATCTGTTCACCCTGTAACTCTAAACTGTACTGTGTGGCCTTGTGCAGCAGACAAGGACACACATTCCATGTAAGGTCTCATGAGTTCTGTGGTCACATACAAATTTAGATGTTTTAATATGTATTTTGGATAATTAATATATCCAATGACTCAAACCAGGGGTCACGAATTTTTTTGAGAAATGGGCTGGATTGAAATTTTTTAAAATACGGGAGACTGGCGAACGAGATTCATATTGAAATCCTGTTAGATTCTAACATGATTTCAATACATTCATTACAAACCCACTGCCTGGAAGTCTTGTAGCATATCATAATAGACCAGTAGAAGAATCTTTGCTGTATATTCATAAACAAATCATAAAATTGATATTACTCATACATGATAATTATAAATAAAAGTCGGGGGGCTAGATGAAAATCTTTGGAAGGTCGGATCCGTCCCGCGGGCCATAGTTTTATAAAAGCTGACCTCATCAATGGCATCAATCATTAAAAATAATTAAGTTAATTTATCTATTTAACTCTAAATTCCCACTTTGATTTATCATCTTAATTTAGAACTGTAATTTCTACATTATTATGAATTAGTATTGCCCAATGTAGAGCTCTCATTGTTTTTTTGGAATTTTCTTTTGTCGGTGTCAAATTTTTGCGATCGATTGTAGCTCTATATTGATTAATGTACATATCTTAATTATGTTTCGTTTAGATTTAATATTTGATTTATTCATTTTAGGTTAGTGCCACTATAACAGCATTAGTTTCCCAGATTCTTGGCATACCTGTCAGTCGATCAATCTATAATTCAACAATTGTGAAAGCCGAATTGGCCCAACACATCAGAAATCCTATTGTGGAGAAGAAAAATAAAATAAACAATAATTTACAATCCGGAAACTTGCCTGGGTCTACAAAGAAAAAGAAAAAATCAAATGCTAACCAGGAAGATGTTGATGAAGAAAATAATGAAGTTAACAAAAAAAGAGGAAAAAAGAATATCAAGCAAATTAAAATAAAAGCCTCCTCGTCTGCTGTTTGCATTTTGCAATGATTGTTATAGTTAATGTCAAATATATATTTTTTAAATTTCAGTTGTGTAATAGATATTTTTATTTTATTCATTATAAATGTTTATAAGATTTGATGCCAGAAGAAGCCTATTAGAGATAAACGAACAATGAGAAACAGAGAAAAACAGTGGACTCTTGGACAGATAAATTTATTTCAATTAAAATACATCAACTATTTTCAAGCAACATATTAAAGGAGTGATAGTGGATACTTTTAGAAGTCACTTATCACTTATTGCTATCAATGATGCAATTATGATATAATGCTGTATTTAGTTTTTTTTGGTTTGTAATTTTCTGCGTATGTAATTTTTCACAGAACGGTGCTAGTTAATCTCATACATTAATTATATTTCCAGTATTCAGTATTGTCCGATAATTTCTTACAAACAAAATTTTATGATTGAAAAAATAGAAATGTAAGCATACATAAAATAAACAAATAACTCAATTCGTATAAACATTCTGTAGCAAAAATTTGATTCTGAATATTCTTGTTTCCTTATTACATTTCATGTTCAAATGGTGATGTAGTTTGTTTTCATACGCTTTTACATTACCAATAATCTCAAAGTAAACTATCGAAAGCAACATCTATTGCTTATGTATATATAAATAGCTCTAAATACGCTTTTGAGTATTTATAGTTGAATGTATTTTAAAGAAAGTGCTAAATAATCATTTCGTTTAAACGTATGCCACTGATGTGTATTAATATGTGTTGTCTGAGTGGGTTTACAATGTTCGTAAGGTGTGTTGATAACACAAGAGCAAATAGATTATTTAACGTGAAATTTTTAAACTTTAAAAATTATTTCGGTATCTATTACATATTCGTTAAATGTTGTTAACCGTGAAAAATAGTTTCTTGAGTAATTGACAATGAAAATGTGAAAGATTTGCTTAGCTATATTGATTTCTGATGTATGGAAGGATGTACAAATTAAAAGGAAAATTGTTGATGAATATTTAATAGCTGTCAGACAAAATACTCGGAATAAATCGGTTTGACAATCAAAAGGTTGAAGTGAATAGTTTATTTTAGTCATTTACTGTAAATTTAAATCTTATATTAATTACAAGATTTAAAATTTAAAGAAAAAATCGTAACAAATATATTTTTATTTCGATGGAAATAAAAATAATCTCATAGTTTTTTTTATATTGTAAAATCACAGTCATAAATAATGTCATATTAAGAATCAGTTTCTCCCAAAATTAAATATTAATTTGTTATTCAAGATGCAATGTCATACTGAATGTTCATTGGCTGAATTTTGGGAAACAATTGAGAAGCTTTATTCTATTCATTACATTGTTTCTTATACTTTTTGTTATCCCTTTGAGCATTGGTTTTATTTCATTTATTGGTTGTAATCAAAATATGCAATTACTTCAAAGATGTCCTAAAAATGTTAGTATTCAAAAGCATTCACTATGTAACTCTATACTTGGTAGTCTTTGAAAAACTATACTTATTAATTTTATACAATATCTTTAATGTTATAAATGAAATATTCAAATGCTTTATTCAAATAAATATCCTATTTATTGTTATGTTATCTTGTTTTATTAATAACCCTTACAGTTTGAAGAAAAAAATGGCACCGCGAAAGTCTTAGTGCAATTATTAAATGCGCATCCTCATTTTCTTATTTCACCTTGTCAATTATATAAAAAAGTAAGTATTTTATATTTCTAAAAAAAATGTAATTCTCATATCATGTCATCTTTTTAATCTTTCATTAACTTTTACTGCCCGGTGATGGATAGTGAGTGACCAATAGATTTTTATTTCTTGGCACTCTTAAAAAACCCTATGATTTCTATATTGTCATTACGAAATAAATATATATATGCATGCACGTGTGTGTAACAAATGATGTCGATAACTGTGTAAAAGTAGTGTTCATCACTCATATAAATGATGTCATTACATCTCAGAGGTTAAGGGAGGGAGTATTCAAAGCGGTTAGGTGAGCTAGTAAAAGACATCAGCCTGGATATGTCGCCTCTTTTGTTACCATTTTATATTTGAAGTTCTTTTTTATTCTATTTTATATTATCAGATATTAATATATGACAAAATGATTTTTATGGCTAATTAAAATAACTGATCAGGATTTGCTTAATTTGAATTTAAAACAAACCTTTTTTACTACTCAGGAGCTTGGGACACTAATGCGGTAGTTAAAAATGCTTTAATTCATGATGGACAATAGCTGTAAATATAACTAAAAATTGTGTCTCTAATGTGACTTTTTCAAATAGTGGGTATTACCCTTTGTTAAAAAATGAAACAGATGTAACTAATATCCAATATACATAATAATAGAGAATACATCTTTTTAGAGAAAAAGTATTTATGAAGGTATTAAAGAACGGTCAATAAAGAGTTAATGTTTTGAGGTGGAGTAATTAAGAGTAAGCTTGTGATAGTCCAATAAAGATACTAAATAAAGAACAATTGGATAATGCTTTTTTATTAAATCAATAGAAACTTTTAATACAATTGTTCTCATCCTTGTAGTCATATAAATTTTCCCAAAACAATGTTCTGTTTCTTTCAGGAGATTCAGCCATTTCGATGTCTTCTGTTATTTCAATATAATTAATTTGATTTTGTGTTATTGGCTTCCATTTTATATTAAGCAATCCAGTTACATGTGGTATCGGATCACTATAAGGAATAGAAAAAAATCTTTGAGTTGCACATATTACTAACGAGGGTTATTCCCATATTATGTATAAAGTAGATTTCTACTATATCAACATTCACATTAATGTTCGCTTATTACATAATATGTCGAGTAGTTTTTTTAGATCATGTCACAAATTCCTAAAGGTCCATCTGCGTGACATGGTTTTAAGACTTGAATAATGAATTTAAAATATCAGAATATCATTTAATATTCATAAATACGCAAAATATTCACCCAGTTTTCACAAAGTTGGCCCACATTGCCACCATTCTGTTTCTAACAATTGAAGATTCATCATCATCTGCTAGCTTTATGTTTTTGGTTATATCAGAATACCAGATATAACCTAAGTCGTCTCCGTGCCCACATCCCGGAAAATTAATCTTGTTTTTCAATTTCCCATAATTCAGCAGCCCATCAAAATTGAATTCGTAATAATAAGCTGGAACTTCATTCAAGAAACAATTACGAAGTCTCAACCAGTAGTCTATTGAATGTATAAACATTGCGTCTCCAATTAATTGAATATAATTTGTTAATGTTTTATTACTAAATGATTGAGTTTTAAAATAGAATTGTTTGATTTTATTAGTGATCTCTATTTTTTCTGCAGAATCTTCTTCTAGTTGAAGATCAGATGGTACGACCCGTTGGAAATCATTATTTACTTCTTCGAATAGTTTAGGATTCTGTATGAATTTTGGTAGCAATTTAATTCCTTCGTCTCTGTTAAAGCCTGCTATAATTGGTACAGCTTTGATTTGTCCATTTTTAATTATATTCAAAGGATAATCAACTAGAAATTTTTCAGCATTTCCTTGTCTTTCAACGCATGGTATAAAAGGTGTATATACAGTTGCACCTTGTTTTTGATTCACTCCCATATTCACTGAAGCAATAATAATATCAGAATAACTCTTCGTTCTTAAATATGCAATCAAGTCTGATACATTATTTGTCTCGAAGCCGAATTGCTTTCCTAAATTAAATGCATTTTCGGTTGAAGAGTTTGTCAAAAATCTATAACCAATAGCTGATCCACTGGATAAAATTGCTCCATGGAATAAGTCATCTGCCATTTTTGAAAGCATCATATAATGTACTATGACAGATCCAGCGCTTTCTCCGACAATAGTTATTCTCTTCGGATCACCCCCAAAATATTTAATGTTACGTTTTAACCAACGTAGTGCTTGTACAACGTCTTTCAAACCGGCGTTACCTTGTACAACATCGTCTCCAGGGCATAAAAAACCAAGAGCACCTAGTCTAAAAACGTAAATATATATATTTGGAATTCTGCTTAAAACTTTAAACATTAGAACAGATCTATAAAATATAATACAGTAGCCTCTAATAGATTTTGAATAGAGGTTAATTTTATGTATTCGCAGCAAATCCTAGTTCAGTAATTTTCTGTCCTGTGTAATAAATTAAAGGTATATTAAAAATATTTTTCTTCTGTTGTTAACATAGAAATACCTGTAATTTATTGTCACAACAATAATATCTTCTCGTAATAAAAATTCGGGTCCAAATGCATCCCTATTTCCTGATCCAGCTATGAATTCACCACCATGCACCCAAAATAATATTGGGTAGTCATTCCTTAATAGTGATGGAGTGTACACATTTAGAAAGAGACAGTCTTCACTCATTGTTGAAGAATTAGCATTATTGGCAAGTGATTGCGGACAGATGTCTCCTTCTTTTGTAGCATCTTTTATTCCTTCCCATTTTTCACCTGGTTCTGGAGCCTGAAAATTAAAATACACTTAAAATTCTTTTTTCTATGTTAACCTTGTCTTCTGTGTCTGGAGTATTTAGCCACCAATCACTCATCATATGCAATGGTCTGCTGTCGTAAATCAACATACAGAATGCAAGCATTAAATGAATATTATTTGGTTTTAACCAAGTCCAACTTCATATTCCAAATAATCCATGCAGACTGAAATGTGGCTCCAGCTGTCCTGGAGCTGATAATTATATCTTAATACATACTGTCATGTTCTTTGATTTGAATGCACTATGCATAAATCCCTATTAATCCTTTGACTGCTGTAATTTTTTTACATCCTATCAAGAAATGCTACCATTTATACTTAGAATTAGTTGTCAACCAATTATTCAACTACTTATTGAACAATTGACGCAATTAAAAGCAAAAATGCCACTTAAATCACTTCTTATAGATGTTATAAAAGATGATATGGACATAAATATGTTTAAATTGAATACAGTATAAGCGACTCGTTTTAATGATTTTGTATAGACAAAGGCGGTTTTGCTTTTGTCTCCCTCAATTTCTTGTCAACCGAATATTCAACTCATTAAATCCAGTCCCGTAGCTGTCGTATTCGAATCCACAACCAACAAACAACTAAAGTAAGCACTTACTAGTCAGCCACCAGGATAAAGAATTAATTATTTAAGATGATTTGATTTAAAAAAGCTAAAAAGTCAATATCTGACTAAAGGAAACGTGTAATTTTTAAGTAATTCACTTCAAGCATCTTTAGTTATTAGTATTGATTATTTAACTTACCTTAAACCTTAACTCCCCAATTGGTGGCTTAGCATATGGTATTCCTTGAAAGGAGTAGTAGAATTTACCATTTGTCACACTATTTTTAACAATTTTTCCTCTTAGTTTTCCATCCTGTATTTGAACCACAGCTATGTTGAAAGATTCAGGTATATCAGCCAAACAATGGTTCATTAAATGTACCAAAACAAATACCGCTAACTGCCCACTGTGCTTCATGTTACTGAAATATTTATGATAACAATTATATCAAGTACCTGTCTTGTGGCAAGTTGATTAACATTTGTTTTACTGAAGTAATTTTTATTCCTGTATCATGTTTTTACTGATAAAAAGTATTTGAATTTGTAATACATGTGTTTTATTATGTACACTGGTGTCATACTATGATATCAATGTGTAATCGCTAATATCATAGCAGCTGATGAATTGTAAAATAACAGATAATTAAATATATATACACATACATGTACAGACATATGGACAGTTACTTAATATTTTTGGCTGCCCAAAATCCAAAAATTAAATTGCAAGAATAATTGTGTTGACTGATATCAAACGACTTTAAGTCCCACTGAGAAAAATGCAATTCTTGTAAAATAAATTAATGCAAGCTTTGAGATTTTGCTAAATGATCTAGTAAACACGGTGGACACTTTGGA
Source organism: Rhyacophila evoluta (assembly GCA_022683975.1). NCBI lineage: Eukaryota > Metazoa > Arthropoda > Insecta > Trichoptera > Rhyacophilidae > Rhyacophila > Rhyacophila evoluta. The sequence continues at coordinate 17,473 of JAGVSQ010001747.1, read as the reverse complement.
TACTACATAATTTTGCAGATTTGCAAACTATATTAAACGTATATTTATATTTTTTTTATACTACTTCACATTTGCCCAAACAAAAAAATTAACTTGCAAAATCTAATCCTGCATAAATAAATTCATATCATATCCAATCATTTCCTTCTCAAACTGTCCAAGCAATGTAATTACAATCTTATTAATTAGCTTTTTACAGCTATTATCAGTTAGAGAATATTTACAATAGAAATAAAATGAAGATATGTCTAGACAATATATGAAGTAATCTTGTCCTGACTCAAACCACTTTTTAAAATGATTATCACTTACTTGACTTGTATCACTATTCCAATATAACATTATTAAAACTGATTTCGGAATAATTTCTAAGAAGATACTAAACTGGTTGGACAGGTAGTGAGTGATATTAATATTCAATTTAATAAATCCTTAGTTGAATTATATTATACCCATTTTAATAAATGTTATGCTTACATATATTTTAATGTTAATGATCCTCAAATGGTAGATAATTCAGTGATTTATATGAGGATACATCTTTTGGATATGCAACATAAGAATGCTTATTTACAAACATCAAATATTTTTAAATTCAGTTTCATCAGTCATCAATCGATATTACTGGTCACATTTTATAATAAATTTTGGTATTCACTAGTCCTTAGAGAACAAATTATGGTTTACTTTCATTATGTGTCCAATGATACTTTATTTTTTACAACTGATATATGGCATTACTGTAGAACCTCGATATAACGGACTAATTCGGGTGAATGGGTATCTGTACTCAAAGTTTAACCGCTCGGTTTTCAAAAAAAAAAAACTTTTTTGTCACATAAAACCTTTGCATACCAATTTCTGGCTGGCTACCCTAACACCTACAGTGACGATATAATGTATTAAATGTTAAAAATTCAGAAATATGGCACAGTGTTAATAGTATATTATTTAATTTCCAGTTATAGAAAAATACACAGAAAATGTTCGATTCTGCATTATCTGCAATTATTTGAGCAAGATCATTCCTGCTCTCCAGTCAAGATGCACCCGTTTCAGATTCGCACCCCTGCAGCCCTCGCAAATTACTCCTAGAGTGAAAGAAATTGTCCAACTGGAAGGGTAAGTCATCCACCCCATAGTTATTCCGTTGATCAAAGGTGGATAAGATTATTTCATATATAGTTATTTTAATGCTGAAATGTAAAATAAATATAGTGTGCTGAGGCTGTTTTATTTTTAAAATATTATATAAATTAGATGCTATGAAAATATATAAAGGTAACTTATCACTATAAGCATAAGCATAAGCATCATGTCCTGTGTTGAAGTACACAAGCAAACTATATGATGTTCAAAGCAGCTATGCCATTTGACTCTGCAATTTTGATTAGAATAATATTGGACTGAATGAATTAGACAATAAGCAACCAACCTGTTCAAATAAACTAATTTCCTGAATTTTATAAATATGATGTAATCGATTTAAGCAACTTTGAAAAACACTAATATTCTATTTTGTTAATATATCAAGCCGTTTTCGGCAAAAGTCTTTTTATATATATAGTACGATTTATGTTTTAAATTTCATTCAATCTTTTGCCGAAAATGGTTCGATATAAATCTGCGTATATAAATTTCTCTCAAATATTCATTTACAGGATAACAGTAACGGAAGATGGTTTGAAGGCATTGATAGCTCTGTCTGGTGGTGACATGAGAAAAATACTGAACACTTTACAAAGCACGTGGATGGCTTACAAAAATGTCACCGAAAATACTGTTTATACGTGCGTTGGACATCCGCTGAGGAACGACATCGCTAATATTGTTAATTGGTTGCTAAACCAAAATGATTTCTCCGACTGCTATCAAAGTATCCTTTATGAAATTTCAATGAATGAACAGCGAATATTGAAACAAATAATTCATATTTCGATTACGTCTTATTAGTAACTAATATAAAATCTTGATTGTCACATCTACATACAAGTATAAGTTTTATTGATAAAAATATTTTCTAAAGGCTGTAACCAGACATGGGCAATTCAGGCAACCATGTCGCATCCAAAATATGCTTCATATAATTTACGTGCATGCTTCATGCATGCCTTTAAAATATTCAGGGCAGGTGATTCCCCACCAGAAATTAACTAAATTGCAAATATTTTTATCCAGCAATTCATAAATAATATTATTACTTGAAGCGAGAGAGAACGAAAAACAAATGAGTAGTAAAAATATATTTTTCTATGGATCTCTAAAATATTGAAACTTTTACATTAATCGTCAGCTTATCACTCAATCCATTGAGCATCCATTCCTGCATTAAATACTTATAAATCTGTAGAACTAATTTAAACATGTATCCTCTGGTGTCAAAATGTGCACAATTACTCAGCTTAGCAAATCACACAAATATATACAAAATCATAGAATCTGAACAGAAAATGGTACTTGGGCTTATTTTCAGGATCACTTGTTTGCGGGAAAAATCCAAAAAGACTATAATAGACTATAATATCTAACAATAATTTCCTTGATTCAAATTATGAACAGAAATTAAAGATCTGAAGACTGCCAAAGGCCTGGCACTCGGCGACATTCTCACAGAAATTCACTCATTCATACACAGAAGTGAGTGAAAATTTTGTATTATACTTTCAGTATGAGTTGGCTTATTGCATAATTAATGCAATAGGAAGCTTACTGAAAATTCTATTAAATTTTTGTTACTTAGAGATACCTGGAATTAATATATGATTTTTTCACCAATGAACCTATAATGAATCAATTTGCAGCGGAATTACCATCTGACGTGTTGGTGACACTGCTCATCAAGATGTCTGACATGGAGGAGAGATTGGCTGCAGGTTGCAATGAAAATACACAGCTCGCATCACTTATTGCTTCATTCCAGATCGCAAGAGATCTTGTGAAGGTGGATAATTAATAATATTGTGTCATAGTTTTTATTTTTAGTATTTCGTTGATCTTTCTTGTTTTTTAATCAATATTTTTTTTATATAAATAAAATTAAATGAACATAATAGTTTAATTTATAATTTTAACCTGAACTCTTTACCCAATCAAATTCCAAGCAGAAAATATCATACTATGAATATAACATTTTAAAGCATGAAAATTTATAGCAACCTATCTTTGTGACACAGTTTTATAGGGCGAAAGTTTGTTGTGTTGTGTGCTGGAGAAAATATAAAATATATAAATAATAATAATAAAGATAATATAAAGGAGATACATTACATATTACCCTCCTGTATTGATCAATCTCCCCGGTAGCATCATTGGTAGCGTCCGCGCCTAATGATCCGGGGAATGCGGGTTCGATTCCCCATCTGTCGGATTTTAAAAATCCGAAAATGCAGGACTGGATGGCTATTAGGTTGAGTATTTGTCTGACAAACTATTCCCGTGAAAAATAATCTGTCAAGACGTCTTCACATTGCAGAGATCCATATACTCTCCTTACGGAGTGGATATCTTCACACCGTGTAGATCCATATGCTCCATGTTGGGAGCGAATATGGTATAAAAAAAAAATTGATCAATATTTTTATAACCAGTTATCAGCTTATTATCTCAGTATAAAGCTGCTGTACTTAGTATTTGCTGGAAAGACTCGGAGAAAAAGATAAAGTTAATTCAATATGTAACTCATATATCTAAAATAATCATTTTATCCTCATTTAATTAAACATTGATAATTCTATGTTTTTGGTATATGTTGGGATATTTCGTGAGCCCTGCTCACAGTGGCGTACTTGTACCATTTTATGAATCATAACTTAATTTTTCAGATAATTTCTTAAAAGTATATTTGAATTATTTGAAGTAATAGAAGATTATGCTTAATTTTATCTCTTTTTGATATTGTTTGAAATGAAACTGATTTTCACCTAGAACAAAAGTAAATTGGTAAAATTGGTTAAGAAGTACTTTTGTTATGTTAGTCAAAAAATTTTCGCAATTTTCATGCAGGTAACAAAAATTCTCAAAATTTCTCTGTGCAGAACGCGCCACCTTCCAACTATCTTTCAAAATGGCAGTCATACATGTGAAAATGATGCGCTGTGATGTAAACAAAGAATAATTTAATCATGGACCACTTTATATTTTGCGAATTGATAAATGCAGAAATAAAATATTTCAAAACCTTTGTCGTATTTAATTTATTACATTTTAATCCTATGGTCAGAAAGGGTATTTATTTTTAAAAACTATATCAAAACATCAATTATTTCATTAAAAATAGACAAGGAATTTTCAAAACAAATTCTACAGTTAAATAATTATTATAGATACATGTGCAGTGTCGCCAATGATATTCACCATTCCAAAGCCATTCTTTAAAGCCTCTAAATCCCAAAGCTTATCTATGGTGCAGACAATCTATGAGATATATTAATTTTCCAACCTATTTAAAAAGAGTAAGTTCATTTGAGTCTTTTAGTAGGAAAACACAACCTTCTGTGGCATCATTTGCAAAGATCCAGTCATTTTTCACTCAACATGATTCATTATGTGTTCCATGTAAGTACATTTTTACTTTAAGTACTATAAGTGTTGATGAACAAATAATATGTGCATAAATAGGGTATATATTTTATTTAGGGTTAATAAACACAAGTGTATTGTTAGAAGTGGTAAATGGAGAATAATGACAAGTATAGAGTAACTAGTATACTCAGGGGTGTAGTAACTGAAACTCATTATCACAGAAATTGAAATCACATTTCTCAGATATTAAAATAATGAATCTATAGAATTATAAATTCTTTGAATGTTCCTCTTTTGTTCTATTTTATGAATTATCTTTCTAAAAAATTGAATGAAATTAAACTATGAAGTCATGCATATATAACGTCGCCGTATACAAAAAATAAACACAAATTCATCAAAGATTGAACTTATCTTCTTAGTTCAGTGAGATAAATTTTAAGTACATAATATGTTTTTTTATTTCTTTCATTAGGTGCTAATAGTTAGTCTATTAGCGTTTCAAATTTGTCTGGCAACCTATGACCATAATTTAGGAAATGAAGCTACCAAACACTTGGGACATGATTTTCTTGTTGGACACAAACCACCATTAGTAAAACCTATGATCGGTGATATACAAAATTCCAAGATTAAGCGTGTTCAAGATATGAGCACAGCTTGGGGGCAGCTGATGGACAATCCATGATTGATGAATATAATCGAACAGAGCAGAAATGAAAATGTGGAACCTTTGGAGAGAAAGGGAGGTGATGAAGATTTTAATGACTTTCTCAAACCGTTGATAGGAATCCAGGTAAGAGATTTAATATAGAACTTAACCAATAATAAAGCAAATAAATTAATTGGCCAATCAGCCGAAAACCAATAATTCTTATATTTACCATGTTCTACTTGAACATACCATCAGAGTAAGAATCCAATATATTTGAGTTCTTGTTCTACTAACTGGATGATATACAAATGCCATTTTGAATCAATACATATTTTTTCCATTTTTTTTTTTGTAGGTGCATCCTGTGTTATCCGAGTCTTTAGAAAATGTGCGAGTAACCCGAAGAAACGTAAGTTCATACTTAAATACTCATACCAAGATAATGCCACTATTCCAAATACTACTGTATTTTAGGTCATGTTTATTCACAATTTACATTTGGTTACAATTGTTACTAATGAATTGAAACAATGGTATATAGTATTTCAATTCTTACTGTATAGTAAATAATATATTTTGAATTGAATTTTTTCAGCTGTACTCAACGATCTGTGCTACAAAGACATCTCCTATAAAGTCAGCATTGAATAATAAACAAACTTCACCGCAGGGTGTATACTTGTCTGTAGACTTTAGGGCTGTAAAATGTGCAGTACCATTTAAAACATATGTAAGTATGTGTAAATATATCTTATATTTCTCACTGTAAATCAGTCCTTTTCTGATCATCATGTGATGAACCACCATTTTAAACTTTTGAATGTAAGCAATGATATGTGATGATCGTGAGAAACGCTAACACTGTTTTAAGTCTTTGCTTCTGGCTTAATGAATACGAAAGGTAGTACAATAGAACCTCAATATAACAGACCCAGATAAAACAGATTTCGAATACAATGCACAAAATATCTGTAAAGCAGTCAAGTGCAAACATTAGAAAATGATTAGTAGAGTTCGATGTTGCTGATTTCTGTAGAAAAATACAGAATAATGCTGGAAAAGAAGTAGCCAAAGAAAGTGTTTTACAGTGGTAGGAAGTAGATGAAGGTGACCTAAAGCGAAATAGCAGGCAAAGTTGTGGTCTTGGAAAATGAGGATAGAAGTAAAGATAGCGAGGAAAAAAAAACAACAAGCCCAAGAACAAATTCATCAGTGATAAAATCCCATCTCATTGATCTAGTAACATGTATTGACTGTTCATTAGGTAACGGAATTCAACTGTGGCTTTTAAAAATACGTTCAGAAAACCCATTTTTATGTAACGGACTTTCGGCTTCAATTCGGCCCACCCGTTTTGTCTGTTATATTGAGGTTCTACTGTATATTTAAAAATATATTTTTTTTAATTTCAATTTTATGGAATATACTTATAGATGTTAGCATTTCTAGCTAAGATTTTCGAAACACTATATCAGCCAAATGGCTTATTAAATATACTATTAAAATCGAATAATATTTGTTTCAATACTTCCACAATAAGTTTTTAAAATCAAGATAATTATTATATAAGGTGAAATCACTTCAAGAAGAAATTACATAATCCCACCCAACGGTTTCCAATCTTTTTGCTACAAAGCCTCCCAACCTCAAATTTTTTTAATATGTATAATGCTATAGACATATTTTATTTCAATTTTTTCATTTATTTCAAATTTTGGCGCCTCTCCTGGCAGTAGTCTGCACCTCCCAGGTTGGAGTCCGCTGGTCTCATCGATATTATGTTCTATAACATTATGTAATTTTCCTCCTGTTTAGACTGCGAATGGACATGAATTTGAGTGTCGAGAATCACACAGAAAGCAGTTTCTTATGATCAAACGCAATGGCAGGTAAAATATTTAAATTTTTTTCATTTTGTTTTGAATTTAAATACTTCCTCATAATACACACTTTCAATACTTAATACAGCTTGATTATTAATTTCACTGTGATTTTTTTACTCTTTTTTCTACTTCCCTTTTCTCTTAATGTAGTGTAACATGAAAAATCTGAAAATCCATTATAAGTCTTCATATATTAGTTGCTATATTTGTAACATTTACATCTACTGTTATTTTCGTTCAAATCAAACATTTAAAAGTGAATGTCATATTTATATTATTTAAATATTTTTGTGAAGTGTATTTTAATTTAATTATTACTTTAATGCAAAATTTCACTGAATCATGTTTTATTACAGTTCCTCAGGTGTGTTTATGACGATTCCAATTGGATGCGAACTGAGGCCAAAATTTTAAAACACTGCACGAAGGAAATGCCGATAATTGTCCTGATATTTCTCAAGAATCATAACTTCAAGATGTGAAATGCATAGTATCGACAATCATTGCCAACTCCATCCAACTAGCGTATTCTTGGGCAACCTCCTAACACTTCATAATATACAACTCAATGTATTGCAAAATACCCTGAAATACCATATTAATGGATTCTTATCAAATGTAGCTTAAAAATCATAATATAATTTCTATAAGTAAATTGATATCTTAAAAATGTATTTACCTTGCTGTGGTTTGATTTTTTATCGTTTTTCAATCATGTAAATCATATTATATCATGGTTACTATATACTAAGAGAGTATTAACAATAAATAAAATCTTCATTTCTTTATTTCTGAATTTCAACATATATATTTTTTATATGGGGTACTAAAAGAATATTTTAGTCTACGAAGAGTTTTGAACAATATGCTTATATAGATATGATAGGAAGACAATGATAATATGCAATTAATTTTAATAATTTTATCACAATATTCTTTGTGGATTTATTTTTAAAGCCATGATCAGGATTATTATCAATTTTAATGTCAATTCTCTACTAACAAATAGTGTTTTTTTAGGGCACAAAACAGTGGAGTAAATGGCAACAAATTATAATAAAAATAGTTTAATATAACTAACCCAACACAGTCAATATTTTGAAAATAATACAATATATGAATCGTAAGTCTTTTCCAATATAAAATAAAGGACTCTATTCCCCTGATGTTCTTGATTCACAGATATGTATATCTTCTGGCATTAATGCACCACTTAATGATATATCATTGCGTTTTTTATGAGCTTTTATTCAGGATTGTTCGAGCCGGTGAAATCGTCTCATTGCGACATTATTTTATGCTAAATTTAACTGATATGATGACAAGAATGTAACCATTTAGGTTCAGAGAAAATATATTTGTATTCTGGATAGTTTACTATATTATTATTAAAAATATCATCCGATCATGGCCTTTCTAATGGAAATTACTAGATATCTAATATAATTTTCAAATTCTCTAAGCATGTGTATGAAAAATATTAAAATAACAAAATAAATCATGCTATTTCAACAGACAGGTACTTTCCATAGACATTATGAAGAATGTCTACAATGCACATTCTTTTTATAAGAATAGAAAGCTTGTATCGGAAGATAGCATGCAATTGTAATATAATTTAACTACAATTATGATTTCTAAGATGAATTCACCTATATTTTATAATCTATCTTAGTTAAAAGAATAAAATAATCAGTACAAAAATATTATAACCTACATAAAACAACAATTAAAAATATTCCATTCAACAAATGATTAATTCATAAAAGGAAAAAATATTTCGTCGTAATATAAAGAACACATTTTTCTTGAGTATTGTCTATGTCTAATGTGTTCTTATAGTAAAATATGTGTTTTTAAATATTTTAGGAGATAAAGCTTCAAATGTCATTTGAAAGACTCTCGACTCTAACTTAATGACACATGACATAATATTTATCCATGGTCCAATGACAATGCTCTCAACATTCAGATTCAGATACATTCACTTCTTACACGCAGTACAATACTATTGTTTTAATATGTCCATTGAGAATTAATTTATGTTTTTATGCCTATTTTTTCACACATTTAAATAACTATAAAAAATCGTCCTTTTTAAATGATATTTTTGATGGAGTGTGTGAAACTACAACGATTGGCGTGCAATTCCATCAAAACTCACAATTAATTTTTCAAAAGGCGGAAATAAATGGTTTATCATAATTTATAAATATACTTTAAATTATTTGCTTTGAATATTTTTAATGGAAAATTTATGAATTATTTTGATTTATTTCTTGTGGTTTTATAAATATGATCTATAATTTCGAGGCATCAAACCTTTATATTTTATTCATTATCCTTTTGTCTGTCTATGCTTTTGCATTGCCCAGCAGCAAAGTGCTATGTGACTCACAAGATTGGATGTAGTTGATAGAAGCCTTCATGAAAACCCCTACTGACGACGATTTAATTTAATGCCTATTTTGAAAAATTAACCATTCGTTATTTATATCACACGCAGACCAAAAATATCTTCAAAATATATAAAACAACATACATGTTCGTAAACAAAATGAGATCTCATTACATTTTGACGTAGATAATAATTTACTCATACAATGTTTTTGTGTGTATGAAATATCTAAAAAAATGTAGAGTTTTAGAACTTCATAATTATTAAAATGGTTATTGTTAAGATTTAGCTAAACACTAATAGAAAAGAATACTGGGATTATTCATTTACCAGTTAAATATGAAAATTAAGTAATTGCCATAAATCTCTCCTTTCATTGACACCACATATATTTTGATGTGGTCAAATAATAGCACAACTCCAATTTTCATTTTAGTTACTATTATATTGTTTTAACATGATAATTTATGGAGTACATGATCTTATTAAAAAAAAAAATCAACTGGATATCACACATTTGTCAGTTTACATTTTGTAATCTATAATTCGAATGTCCTTTCATAGTCACGTTTCACTACATCATCGATACTCGAAAATAAAATAACATACATACATCCAATTGCAATTATATGATAATGAGAATCAGTAGTAAACATTTTGTGTTCAATTTTTAACCGAAGATATTATTGACGAGGTTGTTGAGACCGTTTGTGAAAGATGATAAGATACCGGTGTTTTCTTGTGGAGGAGGTGGTCTGGCAACATACTGCGGAGGCACCACTGGTCGATAAAATGGTCCTCCATCATTTCTCTGTAAATTAATACATCAATTAACATGATAGTCTTCATGAATATAAAATTATAAATTTATGATTTTTTCTATATTGTGGACAATTATGATGGACAGATAATTATGTATTTTGAAAACAAATTCATGAGAGTTAAGATGTTGTGGATGTTTATGTAACATTTTGGAAGTTTGAAGTTCCTGAAAATTTTGCAAGATAGCAAATAGTTTCAAATTATGGTATTAATGTTTAGTAGAAATATGTAGAGTTAATAAATGGTGAAATCAGTTTAAAATCACAGAAGGTACATGATGACTCTAGCAAAAAGGAAGAAATTTGTTGTTAATTCAAGTTCAAGTTAACAACTTTTGATTATGGATATTTAAATACATAAGTGTAATCATTCAATTATAAGAATTAAGAATTTTAAAAATGGCATTTGAGATTAAATGCATGGAATTTCCTACAAATACAAAGAAAATAACCTCTTTTGGTATAAAATCAACTAAAAACCCTTACAATACACCTTTCTTCCACAACTATAATAGTACTATTGTATCATAATGTAGCGCAAGCTTAGTGCTATCAGATGAATAATGCAACATATTTTTTAGATGACATTCCTTTGTTTTGAGTTCTTCATACTATTTTTTACCTTGATCCATTTTTTTATATATACAATCACTGTTAGTAAATATTTTAAGTAATAAATTTATCTTATATGAAAACCATTCTACCAATTATTTTGTTACAACTTAATAAAAATAATTAAATAAATTGCATTACTTACATTATACATAAATTAGAAGAGCAGTCACCACAATATACAATATGTTCAGGCTTTGTAAATTTTTCACAGAAATGGATTAGGACATTTGAATTGCGGAGGGAAACTGGCATACATACCAAGGAAGTATATGAAATGTTAAGTACACAATACTATAACAGTAATATATCACATTGTTTTTATAAGTGAATTACATATTTTAACCATAATGAAGAAATACCAAAGGTTACATTGATCAAAAAATGTTTTTACCGATTTATTTTTGAATTTTAAAAGATACCTTATAGCTTATATTGAAAAGTGCGTTGTCTATCCCTAGAGTTCCCTATTTATATTTTTTAACAAGTGAACAGTTTGAATAAATATTTTTTTGTTATTTAGTATTAATTTGGATAGATTATAGATTGCTAATTTGCTTAGATGTTAAAATATATGTATTATAGCACGCTTTTAAATTAGTTAAAAATTGTTCATATCATAATAGAGTCGAATTCCTTCATTACGAACCTGGTAATTTAATAAGATTGTATCTGTAGTTTAAAATCGTTGGGAAAGATATTTTCCAAAATATTTTTTTTTCAAGCAGGATAATTATTATCACAATTGCTTATAGGACACACTCATTTCTATCAGTTATTGAAAATAATCTGCCTTGGAAAGTCATTCTTGATAGTTTATTATTTTTAAATTAGGTCGAATAATTTACATAATTTGATATTTTGATTGATACCATTGTCTTTACATTATTTACTTTACTGTCATCGGAGTATAAGAATTATCTATGAATAATAAAACCATGTTTGTGTAACGATTAATAACCAATTTATGTAAGTTTCTCGGTATTTATTAAAATCGAATTCAATTTTATTTTATCTGTGATGTCTTGCAGTAACTTAAAAAATGACAAATAATAAATATAAAAATTATTAAAAAAAAATACGAGTGTCAAAAATATTATTAAATTAAAAAAAAAATTGTTAAATTTAAATATCTCTACAGTGATATCTACTAATTGTGAGAGAAGGAAGACATTGTTTTTACAGGTTTTCCAATTGTGAGGTGAGGAATGGTTCAGTTTTCTGGGAATAGGAAATCTCCAACAATTGGTGCCATGGCGATAGGTTTTCTATTGGGTTGTTGGTACGGCTTCCATGGTTTGAAACTCGGTTTGGTGAAGTAGTTGCCCTGGAGGGAGGGATTCATTATAAATTGGATTGATCCATATAAAAGGGACCCAAGTATACAGACTTTTTTATATTGTAATTAGAATAATTGAGTTACAGTTTATTGAAAACTATTGTTAAAATGTATTATTTATATTCCTGAGTGGCTTATAAAATTTATTTTACACACTGTGCAACCGCTATATTTTTATATTATTAAAAATAAAAAGGGATGCATTTTATTATGACATTAAAGGGAAATTTTATATGGTTTAAAGGTAGATAAATTAGCTCCTTCATTACAGAAACCCATCCAAAATAATTTTATTTACTTATTATTGATAAATTATGAATATATTTTTTTGTTTATAAAAGGCATTATTGATTTGATATGGATATTCACATGTATATAAATATTGTATATAGCTGATGAGTCTATTTATAATGAAGATATGAGATAATTCGAAAATAATGCATCTATCCTATTTTTACCATATTCTAAAAATCACGTTCATTTTTGAGCAGTTAAAAGTAGTTAAATACAGTGGCATCATTTCATGCATATGGATTTACCATTAGCTTAATACTAAAATAGTAAAATGTGTTTTTAAAAAAACATTAACGTGAATATAAAAATGTATTCTCATTTGACAACTTCTGTTTTTTGTATGTGAGAATTTTATTTATCGTTGACATAGCTATTTATATACATAAATAACCACCAAAAATAATAAACGCCAACACCATTATCAAATACATATATCATGTCCTAAAAAGCAGTGGGATATTGGCTAAAAACTTGTTCTGAGATATTAAGGCTTTAAGGTTTGTATAAGCTATAATAAAATCACGTGGACTATAATATTTGATGAATGCTATGTTGTTAAATATGTATATTAGTCCACTGTTGCTTTAGGATGATGATATGTGTATGTTTTTTAGCAAGATTTTTTTTTTAAATAATGTTTTCTTTTGCTTATTTTTATTAAGGCTGTCAAATATCTTTTAAGTCATCTTATATCAGTGCTTAAAAATTTATGGACCTTTCATTTAAATACATTTTTCAAATATTAGATCGTAAATTGTATTTCTTAAATTATTCGAAAGAGTAAGATTTTTATATTTGATATTATTATTAATGAAAATCAAACATTTAAAGATTTCATACCATAGCCATGTGATATTATATTTTCAAATTCAACTACCAAGATTATAAATTATTTTAAAAAATATATAATTTGAATGTTGTCATTTTTCTTAAAAATTTGACTCTCCAGGAAGATTAATGTTGTAATATAAATGGAACAATTGAACTTTACCCAATTCAACATTCATATTTTATTTATAAACCGTCACCAATATATTATAGATGAATTAAATAATTACAAAAGACTACAACTGAATAAATTAATATTTGCTTATCTTACCTTGGCAGAGTGCAATGTGACATTTAATAATGTTGGATGAGCTTCAACCACTATAAAATCAACCTCCTTTGGAACAAAACCATCAGCGTAAACCTAAAAATAATTTTATAAACCTAATTAGAATCATGACATGGCTTTATAATTTAAAGGTTAATATTAGAACATGTGAAAAACTTCTTGTAAATATGAGACTCTTAATAAGCAAGTTTATATCATCAGATTTATTTTTCGATAACAATCATTTTTATTTCAATACATAAAAAACAGAACTATTATCATCCCACAGAGAGACATTTTTAACTGATCTGGTCAGAGAGGCCAAAACTTATTTTCAGCTGTATTACCCGTAAAATAAATGATAATTATGTTTGTAATACATAGATCAATTAACTAACCTCAAGTTTGTACATTCCTGGCATTAAAATTCTCCAGAATTCTCCGTATTTGGTGGTCTGAAATCCGACATCCCTTCCTTTGATTTTGAGAGACGCTTTCTCGACTGGATTACCGTTGTCATCCATTACAAAACCATGAGCTCCCCTGTGAGCCTCTGATAAGAACTTGATAAGTGACTGAAGGCAGATAAATGTTTAATTAATATAATTTAACAAATTAAATTTTTGTGTAAAGTACATAATTTTTAGGATATTCTTTCTACATATTGTTTTCTAGTGCTTACTTAATATAGTGTTCATGAAATTTATCTCCAAATGAAGTTATCAATGCAAAAATTGTCACACAAAATAAGATTCATTTAACAAATAATGATCTCCGAAATTAAACACAATTATTAAATTATAATTTTATAATATGCATGCCTTACCATTTTGTTGTCCTGCCAATACTTGGGTAATTCATGTGCTGGAGGGAATTTACAGCAAGAAAGTTCCAGTGTAACTTCCATGCAACCGTACCATACATAGTTATAGTCTTGCATACCACCTAAAAAAACATGATTGTTAATTAGATATAAAATATCCACAATTTATGATATTTCAATTTCTAAAATCAACATTAAAGGAATATAGAGTTCACTTTTTTTTGATATTGAAGATAGTATATCGAGTTTTATATCAGCAAAAAATTCTTGACAAAATTGAATTAATTAAGAAACATAATGAATGTACCTGTGAGTGGATACCATGCAGCGCCGTTGGTGATTCCATTCTCAAAGTTTTGCGATCCTGACTTGCAGGAGACACCTCGAGACATCTTGGCATGATTGTTGGAGTATGTCAGCGAGAGATGCTTGAAAATATCATCGTCTGGAGTGAGGGATGGAGATGAAGAGTAGCTCTGGAACACTGCTCCGAGGGGACATGTAAGTAGAAGACATTTTATTGCTACAAACGTAAAAGAAAGTATTTCATGACAGGGACAGATTCTTTTTGAACATTTCAAGTCATCTTCATTATCAGATTCACAATTTATCGTTCGTATTTTACTTTTGGAATTTTTCAGAACCGAACTATAAGATATCTGACTCCATTGAAATGTTCTAGGTCAGTGGTATATGACAGATTAACAAATAAATACATCCCTAAAGGTTGATGCTATAACAAAAACATAACCTTGTTTTTAGTCGATAGCTGCAATTATACCTAGTTTGTTTATTCTTTGCAGTGTTACAAACATATTAAGCAAAAACTAATATGGTAGAGTGTCAGAAGATCGCAATTAGATATTGCTAATAAATATTCATAATATATTGTTTATTTATGATTAGGTATAATATTTTTGAATACTCTTCTGATTATGAAATGAGAGATTGATATTTAAGTCTTAGCCACAAAATTTCACCTTCCATTATTATCATCCACCATTCTTCTTCAATTGGAGAATATTATACATTTTTAGTAAATTTAGAAACTGGAATATCTCACCCGAGCACAGAGCAGAAGATCTACATATTCCTTGGTTTTGCATTAAAGAGGAGTATTATACAATACAATTAAAATGATGTAATTAATTCTAAGGAAATATGTATGATAAACATCTTAAAGAAGATTACTTCTATCTTTATCTTTTTGAACAAAGGCTTATTTTAGAAAGTATGAGACCAAATCTCTAGTCAAAACATCATTGTTTAACATATTATGTAAGTGCACAAAAATTATTTATCTTTTGCTTTATTTACAAATATTTCCTTTTTGTATAAAGAGTCTACATTATTAAAATCTGTAAGGTATGTTATTTGAGATCTGTATTTCAGTTTTTGGCATCTTCAGACAGCATGTATTCAAATGATGTGTAAATACACTTATGTTTATCAGCAAGGAAGTTTATGAATTTTCAATAATTTACAGTTTTACAATAAAATATTGGTATTATTTACGACTTTATGAAATAGGCAAACTTCTTATAATATTTAATCAAAACTTTAAAATAATATTTACTAGAGTTAGGCGTGTTATCGAAGGGGTAACTGGCAACCAGTGCTCCTCCGTGAAGAGATCCCGACAGCACAAACTGGATTTTGCTGATCCATTCTTTGACTGCTTCCGTTTCCGGTTGAGCTCTCTTATTGTTCTGCTTGAAGTAATCGGGGAAGTTTCGGTTCAGGTCAAACCCTCGAGCATTATATCTGAAGAAAATAAAAATATTCTTACGTCAAAATCTCAATACATTTTTAGTATTTAGATACAGTAGGCGGATGCCTTATAGGTCAAGTAACTGACTAATAACCACTGTTTGTTAAAAAAATACTAAAGCCATATGGATTCTTTTTTAGAGTGAGAGGATCTGAAGTCATAACCATTAAGAGACATTTATGTGAATGGATTTATAAGTAATGAGGTAAGGAGGGTGATAAAGATTTATTTATTATTCGGTGTAGTCCTTCTTTATCCATTATCAGGTACGTAAGATAATTAGACACTAAATTTGAAACTATTTTTTAAATGATAAATAACTGCCAATACCTCACATCTTGAATATCAGAAAAGTTTTCCAAAATTGATATCATTGTGTATAAACTATTTTGTGTTCTCAACATAAAAAGAGAAGTGCATTAATGCATTTGCAGCAATGTTACAAACTTTGCATATTATTAAACATTTGTGTACCTTCCCTGGCCGCCATCGCATTGTCCTTCTTTGCTGACTGCATATCCGTCAGGGTTCAAAGATGGTAATATATGAATTCGAGTATTGTCCAAAAGCCACGTGATGTACGGATCGGTTTCATATGACGTTACTAAATACTGAAAGATTTTTAAGAAAATAATTAATAAGAGAGAATTATTCAGTTAAACCAAATTGATTTTGCTTTTGATATATTCAATGGTATAAATCTGAATTGAACTAAAGCAACCAATAAAAACCTTGGAAATAGCTAATATTGCTTATGACATTGCTTATGACATTGCTTTCGTTTATATAGAAATCAACAGATATTAGCATCGTCAAAGTTTTGTATTATAGAAGATTGGTGTGCGACAAGTAAATGACACTATTTTAGAAATCGATAAAGACTAATGGTGTAATCTAGAAATAAAAAAGAAAAATTACTGGGAAAATTAGAAATATTGAAATATTGAGATGATGGAGATAAATTATACTAAACTATACATTTATCATCTGAAAACTAAAATAAAATAATACTATACAAGTTTTGTGATAAAACTAATGTAATTTTAATATTAATAGTGTTTTAAATTGCACTAAGCAATAATTAATATAATATGCTATTATATATGGGTCACAAATAAATGTGATTTAACACTTAACCTGCGGGCTACTAAATTCGCAAAATGTGCTAACGTTTGCGAAAATAAATATATTTGCTAAAATACTTTAAATATTTCAATATTTTTTTGTTTATTGGACTAAAAATTCTATGCAAAACCAATT
>JAGVSQ010001746.1:0-27570 GCA_022683975.1 Rhyacophila evoluta | reverse complement strand
TTTGCTAGTTAATTCCATTATATTAGGGACTTACTATCACTAATGATAGTTATTAATTTCACTAATGATACTCACGTATGGAAGTTTACCAGTTTTAAATAATTTAGAATGAACTTTATCATTGAATTGACGAAAATTTATTGTTTTCCCCTGCTGCATACCACCACATATCCTTTACATTTGATAATCATTTAATTTCAGAGTAACATTAGTTTATAGACAATTGAGGAAAATGATTAGTATAAATATATTTGATCAATAAATATTTCAAATAAATCAATCCGCTATGTTCCCGAATCATGGATCATAAAATAAAATCCTTAATATGTATATATCAGGTATTTACATTTTATCAGTCCATACACAGGAGAGGCAAATGCATCGGTGTCGAGGTCGCTAAATCCCTATTTAACACAAAAACCTATCTATAACACTTTTAATTGTTTAGGTTACTTTGAAAAAGTCGCCATTATCTCAAAAATTCACTGTACAAAAAATTTCTTCGATTTACGTTATTTTCGACATACGTGAAAACATTCGGAACGAATTAATCACGTAATTTGGGAACTAGGTGTACTACCATTTCTCGTTGATATTCACAACCAAAACTAAATCGTAACCTAGTTATTTCTCATAGAAAAGAAATGTATGACGTATGACTCACATGCGTCCACAACCATTATGCTGTTAATGTTTGTTATTTTCTGAGCTGTAATTTTACCGATATTTCGAACTGTTTTCGGCAAAAGATCGTAAGCGGAAATTTTCGTTTTATCATAGAATCAGTTCAAAATAGATATCCGTATGGACTGGCAGAAGATGCAGAATGCAGCAGCCTAAGTCATACTTACGTATTTTTATCGTATATCGTATATTTTACGCTTATGATCTTTTGCCGAAAACGGCTCGATTTGATTAAGTAATTCTTACGTGTTTGACAGTCGTTTGCGTACATATCATCTTCATACCACAAGATAAAACTCGAACAGCCAAAGATTAAAAATTTCAAATAGTTTTAAAAATGCTCTCTTGGAATCTTCAAGCATTTGGACATACGACATCACGCGGATTTCTAAAAAAATTAACGTCGCTTGGCAATCTTTTTATATCTCTAACGTGTAATATATACATGCTAGCTAAAGCATATGTTCATAATATAAGATTCAGACTCGTTTGAAGAAAAGGGAGGCCAGGTTAAAACTGTTTTTAAATACTTTATTGATTTGTAGCTAGCATGTTCTTGTAACAGAAGATGTGTTAAATTACTACAAAATCTGCCCTTCATTCACGTCCTTACATTTGATCTTAATCAAGCTTGAGCCGGAGCTATGAAATCGAGAAGCGATCTACTTTATTCGATGAGAATTACCCAAGGTTGGGTTGCCACGCACTCAAGTGTTCTGAAGTTAAAAGTAAGTAAAATTGATTATAAGCATTAATTTAAAGGTACTTATTTACTAAAGCATTTATGTGAAGAGATCATAACGCTCGACGTGTGATATTTGTAGATGAGTAGGCAATGATGACAACTCTTTAGTAAAAGAAGAACTTTTATTTTTGTACGGGTTTTGTGTTCTAAAATGCGTTGTTAGCGAACACATGCGAAATTTAAATGGTTGTTAATTGTTCTGCACAGTAAATGAAGATTTAAAACAATATTTTTATAAGCGGAACAATCATTCCACAGAAAAAATATATTGAAAAGTCAACTGATTTTAATTTATTTATTCTGTGCTAATGATTAGTACTGTATATACCAAAATTTCTTAGATTTTGACTCAGACCTAAGCATGGGTGAGTCGATATGACACGTATGACAACGGATGCCGAGCGAATTAAGGAAAAGGGTGGACGAGGATCATTTCAAGCTATGCATCAACAAAGGAAGATAAACCGTTTACGTATTTCCAGCGCACAGTCGTTGCTATTTAATATATTAATTGTATTAGTGACATAAAAATGCAACCGTATTCCACTAACGTTATGTTGATATAATTTACTGTCATAATAGTTTAACAAGACATGTACCTACTTACAATAGTAGCCGCTTGGTAACTTACCTCATTTAATTTTAGTCTTCTGTTTGCCACGAAATAATGTAGACCCTTTAGAACATCTGTAACATTTCTAACGGAGTTGAGTTTGTTTTGTTATTTTCACCAAATATAACGATTTCGGTGATGATTAGAAACATTTTCTTCCAGTGAGTATTTTAACTATAATACATTATTAAAAAAGACATGCTGAGAACAATACAATACAAATTTTGATGAGATTTGTCTTGCTGGTGTAACAGATTAAATCAAGTCTTTCCGTTGATTTCCCCCGCATTTTATATTAAATAGCATGTTTTCTAGTACCTTTCATCACAATATTCAAATAGCTATATATTATTATCAAATTTCAGGGTATTAAGATGGTAAGTTAGTAGCCGTGTCCTAGGGATAAGCTAAATGGCTTGTCATTAATCATGATCAAAAATCACCAGATTTTGGATGAAATTATTTGAAACTAAACTGTTAATAATTTATATTTTAGTCGGTGCCTGTTTTGTACTGTAACGCACTGGAATAGCGTTACGGTAAATTTTTACGGCTTTTTCAATGATTTGAAATCAATTAAATGAAACAATGTTCGCGCATTGGTAATTGCAATCCGTATGTGTCTACCTCCCGAAAATGAGAAAATATAGTGTTTATTTAAATGATATTTGAATAAAATTATATTTAAAAGAAAGCTTGACAAGAAGTGAGTTCCGGGACAAAAAAATACTGTATATCGATGGCCATAAGTTTGGCAACTAATTTTAATACGGTTTTTGGTCCTTCCGATCAATTTAACAAATATACGATACGTGTGCCCAATTGATGTACTGAAAAATAAATTGTACAATTGATGTACAAATAAGATCCAGTACACCCAATTTTTATTTATAATCAGCCAGTGGCGTAGCTACAAATTTAGTGCCTTGGAGAAAGTTTACCCCTCTATTATAGTTTCTCGTTTTTTAGCTCTCACGCTTCCTTCAAATTTTTACTTTCGTCTAAAATTTGTGATTTCTAATTATTTGTTACCTCTCACACTAATTTTACTTTAATTACGTCTCGTAAAAAAAAAATGAAAAGCAATCGTCATGAAAAATAATATCCCTAAAACACTCATCACTGTCAAAACTGTCTTGGAGCATAAGCAAAAGTTTAACATACTTATACTTAACTGTATCAAATTAATGAATTTTGCAAATACGCTGAGAAAAGAGATATTCACTTTTCAGCAAAGTAACGTTTGTTTGATGAGTCCTTAACAAAAAAGCACACGTCACACACGAGAAAAATAATCAAACATGTGATAAATACCTACCAAAAATCATTCAGGACACCGTGGAAAAAGATAAGGTGCTAATACAAAAATGATAGATAGGTTCCATCCAACTATACCTAATTTTTACTTAAAATTAGTTAATCTTCATATGAATGTATTATTTTCACGACATATTTATAATTATATTTTTATCGAATAGCATAAAAATTTAGACATTACTAAATAATAAATATACCTGTATATATTTTGGTGTCAATTCGTTATAGTACGTTTTCTTTCATATTCAAATTAACAAAAATATACTATCTTTTTTCTAGTTCATATACAATATATTCAAATGGACACTGGATATATTATGACTTGTATGTTGAAAATATGCCTTGACGGACCGAGATCAGTTATTTTTTCTCAAACCGTGTTATTTTAAAACCGCGCAAAAAGTCGTGCGAAAAGAGAATTAGAATATATACTCGTATACTACATACATACATATGTATATATAAACGTATTGTCATCTTATTAAGATTGTCTAAAGTTTTTGTGTTAATATTCATATATTTCACAAAGACGCGTGCATGTGTGTGTATAGATATATATTATGTATATTTTAAAGAAATGCTTGTAACGGGTCAAAGCTATAAAAGATGAAAAAGCAACATGAAAGTGAATTTTGTAACAGGGTAGAAATTCTATTATATATTTTTTAAGCTTAGCTTTAGTCTAGTAAGAAAGTTTTTCGACGACAAACTATAGGTATATATTGAACAGCTCTTTAGTAAGCCTAACACACTGTACAATTAAATTCAATTAAAGATTTATTACAAAATAGCAAATGCCCTCTTGGTAGATGAGTAGCTTATGAAGTTATAGTCTCAAAAGTTTTTAATGGAAATAAACCATTCAATGGCCTACTTATATTATATTGTTTTAAATATATTTTAAGCCACGATTATGTAGCCAGGTTAAAATTAAAGCTTTTAATGTATATTTAGATTTAAATTATCCCAATGTATTCATATGAATTGTAGCAATGGCCAAGTTGTAGCGGGGCGCACTTCGGTATTGGATATACTTGACTTGAATCCCGCAGCTGCGTATGAGTTTTTAAAACTTCTAAGATAGCAGACTAAATATACAATACACTGAGCGATTAACTGAAACTAATTTAAAAAAAAATCATTTGATATATGTTTGGAGAGAGTGTGCTTAGTATATTAACTTAGTGAATTAGCAATTTTATCCAAATAACTTACTATTTTATGCATATAAATAATACTTTGGCTTAGTTGTAACCACGAACGTAGGTGCAGAAGATCCCTGACTATAGAGTCGTGACAATAAAGCTGTATAATAATATACTATAACTATAACTGGCCCATACAATTATTAAGTGTTATGTTATAATGCTCATAACTTCGAAACCAACGTATTAAAGATGCTACATAACCGACGTATAAGTAAATTTTGCAATTAATTATATATCACATTAATATGTTAAAAAATGTCCTGATCGTATAAAAATATGTATATTTTTTTATACCATGTTCGTCCCAAATTGGTTCATATGAATCTACACAGTGTGAAAACATCGTAGATAATGTAGACTTCTTGACAGATTATTTTTCACGAGAATTTTCTATCAGATAAATGTTCAACCCAATGGGTTCTGTCCAGTTCTATATTTTTTAGATTTTCAAAATCCAACAGATGGGAATCGAACTCGCATTCCCCGCATCGTTAGGCACGCACGTTACCAGCTACGCTACCGGGGAGAGAAATTACCCTATTAAAGGTAAATATCATTAACTTTTTATTTTTATAGTTTTGAGATAATCAGGTTTTAAGATATTTTTTGCGATATAAAATCCATTTCTTAAGTTACGCTCTTCTGTTTTTTTCTCTGTTAATAGGAAAACTATCGTAAAACTGATTTTTGCAAATGATAGGCCTTGTAAAAATTAGTAGATCTGTCAGAAAAAGTCATACTACCGTATCCTCAGAATCCCCAAAACATTATAACGTTGTACACGTAGAATGTATTAGTCTATTTTATATTTAGATATAATACATTTCTCCCTTTTATTACTACTTAAAATGTGAGCCATAAGAATTAGAGAAAGGCTCGAGAAGCTTATGGAAAACTCGAATGCATTTAAAATATTAATGATTGGGAAATACTGCTACATGAAAAATTGTTCAAATGTAGCTGGTATATTTTTTGAAAGCAAAATGTACGAGTGAAAAATTGCTAATCTGTTAAATATGATATCAAAAATTGATTATTATCAATATGATTGCCAAAAATGCACTTAATGAGTTTTATCTTTAAAGGGACGAAATATGTATACCAGTATTTTTAAATTTAGAATTTAAAATCAATTCCCATCAAGCACCATCAGTTAAAAATATTAATTATTTATATTTTAAATAATTCTGTCTAATTTAAATGCATAATGAGAATTTTTTTTGCTGAACTAATTATATAGATATATTGTGGTAGTAATTGAAATTTGTTTATAGCTTTGATCGGACAATGAGATGCACCCTAATTTAAAGTTGATTTTTGTGTATAAAATAATACGTCTTGTGGTAGAGTAGTTTTTTTTTGTGTACTTATATCGAAATGTATTGTTGAGCAGCTGTCGCAGAAGAGCGCGCGTGGATGCCAATTTTCATGTCCGCCCGACAAATTACGACTGCGAGTTAAATGAACGTAAGATGCTCAGGAGGGTGAGTTGTAAAATCTCCGAGTGACGCGGGCGGTGCGTCTGCGCACGAATCCTACCCTCGCCAGTCTCCGGTGAGTCGCTTGTCGCCTTGCCAATTCTCGACTTTATAGCGATTCTCGTAGCCGCCACGAAGCTACGTCCCTCCACAGCACGCGCTGCGCACTCTATACGCGTTACATAACACTCCAAAAGCTACGCAAGACCGATCAAGAAGCTTGCTGTAACGAAGGAACCTACCGAACCGTTTATTAAATTATCACTACAATCTTACCGCGGTATGACAAAACAAAATTACAATTTTTAAAAATTCCGCGTATTCAGTTTAGAAGTTAACATTTTTTTTATTGTTAACCTTTGGCGCGTTTTTTGATGATTCAAAATATTGTTATAGTGCACAAGGCTTTATCGTTTCAAATAAAGTGACGCAGCAGTTGAAAATTCCTTTTCATCAATTATTTTCTTAAAAATAACATACTCGGTTCTTATTCTAAAAGTTTTTGTGTTTTGTTTTCTTCAGCCGCGTGATCGCCGAGAAGTCGAAAGGTTTGTTTAATACAATAGTTTATTATATTGAAAACTAGCCAAAAGTTTATTGCCAAACTATTTTAGCGAATATTGAAATGTAATTCATGTAAAAATTCGATCGCTATTTGTAATATGTTTAAAATTTGCGCTGAGCAATAGTAATATTATTGTTTCTTGGCAATTGCAAGAGTTAACTATTATTTTGTCTACAACAGTTGTTTTAAATACATTATTTGTGGCACTAAGCGTTAAATATTCGTAATAAGTTGTTTTTAGTTGAAAATGGATTTTCATTGCTTCGGAACTAGAAAATAACTATAAATTTAACATATTGTACTACTAGTATACATGTGTTAAGTCATTTAATAAAAAAAAAAATTCATATTACGCCTAAAAAACTATCAAAGTACGCTGTCATAGAAAAAATTACAGCTATATATGAATAATTAATTAAAATTATTTTCTCGGTAGTTTAGTTCAGTTATAGTTTAAAAATAATATGCATACTTATTCAGAATATCATTTTGCATATTTATCTGAATGAACGCAGCATAGAAAAGTATAATTATAATCAATACTTATCGATATATCATATTTTAATAAATGATAAAAACGATTGGCCTTTTTGAAGGAAGATTGCTATTCTTCGCGAAGTAATATAATTTGTGTAATATAAACTATGTCAACTAAGTCTTACATCCAAGGATATTATTTTATCTTAGGATATCTTACATATACGCGCTACCCGAGTTTTAGTACAAATGGAAACTTTGTAAACCTCATTTATTCTTACGAGGGGATTTTGATAAGCAAACTTCACCGTGTATACGTTAAAGTGCGTGGAATTTTCTCTTGATTTAATTTAAAGCCATGGCTCAATTTTACAGTAAGCTACCAGAATACGAAAATATACTACACGTTTCGTTTATCCGGAGTAATATTATCTTTATACAGTATCATGCATAAAAGAAATAATGATCTTGATCATCCGGAATTGAATTAAGCATAACTGTAAATAATCACTTACGAATATATTATACTTTAAAGTGATTTAGCGGTTAATTATTAGAATTTTCAATTATTTGTTGTTTGATTAGTTATGTTATATATGAAAATTAATATGACTAAATGATCAATATATTTTTAAACGATTATCTTACTTTGATTTAGGTAGTTGTGTTTTCTTTCATAATTAGCTAGTATTTTGATCATAAGATGAAGCTACATTTAGAATTAATGAAGATTAAATATCCAAATTATAACAGAATAATGATTAAAAATTGATTGAAAGGCAATATTAATTTATAGATTAAGCCCTAAAGCTTAAATCCGGGATATAGATCCAATATTACGTTGATTAAATTTTTTTGTCTTTTAGTAGAAAGCTATCGATATCGATATTAATTCCATTTGATTATGAAATCGTATGAAAGCTTGCACGGCATTTGAAAGCTTTCTTCGGTGTAATAATAAATTTTCCAATTTAAAAAAAATTGGTATACATTCATATTTTAACAGTCGCATGATTGAAATTGATTTGGAAAAAAATATTATTTATCATTGATTGTCGTAAATTACGTAAAATTATAATATTTAGTTTAATATTACGTTAATATCTGAAAATGTTTATATGTATTAATTGAACGAGTGTTTTAATATATTTTCACTCGTGACCAAATTTTAAACTAAATATTCCATCAACACAACCATTTACTTTTTGATGGTATCGGACAAAAATTGAGCTTTATTTTGTAGAATAGTACGGGCAGTAATGTATGATTGGTGTATCTAATACGTTTGTGAATACAATACAGTCAGTCTTTATAAAATTTCTACTTATAATAATATAGATGGACGTAAAAAAAAAATTTAGCTTTTTGTGTAAAATTAAGCTAGTTTCTCAAAAATTTCTCGAAGCCGTAGAAGCCTCTACGGCATTGCCACTATGCACACTGACAGCATTCGGAGATAACAATAATACGCTCAGTTGTTGACATTTTGACACGTATTAAATCATCTCCGTGAACAATGAACGATTCCACAACGCTGTGTACTAATAATTTTCTGAGTAGTCATGTTGTTGTATTGATTTTACTTGAATGCATCTTTTATGTGTTTTGTTATACATGAAAACATTTATTTTAATATTAAAATTCAACACTGAATTAAAGAAAGTTTCAACCTACATAGAAACCTTACAATTTTTCACGCTGAATTGATATATTTATAAAAATAATATATTAATGCAAAATAAAATAAATTTTTTACGATATATAGTAACATGATAGCCGCAGCCTATTTCATCAATTATTGTAAAACGAATTTCAATTTTAAAAGTTACTAAATGAAGCAAAGTTCTCACATAGCTTACAGAATTTCACGAAAATAACAATAAATAAGAGCTTTTTAAAAATACTTCCAGAAAGAGTACATTGCATTTATTTTTTTAAATCAAGGTAGCATGTACACCTTTTATAATAATTTGTAGCTTATATATAATAATTATTAATGAATTAATTCTGGGAAACTATTTCTTTTTGTTGATTGTGCTTTATAGATTCATAGATAAATTAAATTATAATTTTAGTTTTCCCAAAAAGCTTTCCATGGCTGATTTTTTTTATTTAACTCGTTGAATGCTGAATGCCCATATGCTGTTATCCGCGATAACACCGAGAATTGATATATACGATTGTCTTGAGTCTAGTTTTTTTAATGTCATGAATATTGTATAAATAATAGTATTTTGGAAAGATTTATTTTCATGAAAATAGTAAATGACTTTTCGATATGTGTTACGGATTTTTAAGAGTTGAATTAATTTATAAATGCAAAATCCTTACGTGTGTATAAAATATGTTTGTAAAGTATAAGCAATAAAGTAAAAAGTTATTTAAAAAAAAAATCGTTGAATTCTATTAAGCAGAATTAAAATATATTCAATATAATTCGATTATAGAATTATTAAGTACAATTTAAATATATGGGTTAAAACGTGTATTTTGGCCTTGGCATCATTCTTAAAAAAATTGACACACAAGTTAAATGAGATTTTTAATTATTTGAATGCTACGACGTTCTTAAAAATCTTAGAATGCCAACGATAAATGATTGCTTTTGATGAGAAGTGTGTATTATTTTTCGACATACCAAAATGAGTATATTTTTTGCTCATTCTGTATGATATTTCAAAAAAAAAAAATATTGACGTAAATACTACAACAATTGCCTTTTTAGTATTTTTTGCCGCTATGGCCAACAGCAATACATCGTTGTTTAGTAGTCAAAGGGGTTAATTATTTAAATTCACTTGTAAGCTGATTAAAAAACGTAAAAACTTAAAAAGTATTTTATCATTTAACTATCAAGTTTTCGTAATTAAGAGACAAATAAATTGTTACTAATTATCAACTAAATTCGACTCCTTTATTTTATTAATTTGTGTTTGTATCAATAGCATAGTTTTCCACAAATTTTTTTTAGTGAGATATTCTAGATTTTTCTAAAAAAATGTTAGTACTAAAAGAAAACAATGTTGTACATTTCGCGAAAAATCGAGAACTTTCTGATTTTTTCTCAATGTTTTTTTTCCATTCTTGAATGATACTCGATTCACTGACTATGATAAAAGTCTGTGACGAGAGCTTAGATATTCAAGCAAATCAGAAAGTGTTGAAAGAAATATAATGTATATGAGAAGGCTATTTATAATGTGAATTTAAAAAATTAAAAGAGAATAAGTATTTTTATATGAAATAGCCACATAATTTTTTTTTTTAATGTTTATTGTCTTTTTCGATATTTTTGAAATTGATTTTCTCAACTGGTTCACATGCTAAATTGCTGTTTTAATATAAAACATACTTATTCAAAATCTTCTCCTAAACATTTTGTCATAGTGGAATAAGTTTACTTTGGAAATATTGCCCTTATATACAAACACAAATTTGAAGCAAACTTTAGGGTTATCCTAAATAGAATCAACAATAATGTCTATATATGAGCTATATTATAATATTATAGCTAACATTTTTATTCTATAGAAATCTATTTGCTCCATATAAGGTACAGAAATGTTATTTTTTGAAAACTGCGATCTATCGAATTGTGGCAAACTGAAGTTGGAATTAATTTCTCATTTTATTGTATTGATTAATTATCTCTCCCCGGTATCTGAGAGGTTTGTATGGTGGCTTTGGATACGGAGATTGTGAGTTCGATTTTCACAGTTTCTTGATTTAGAAAAAAAAGTATAAACATGTACGAGTGGATTCTCGATTGGCTGACAATCAATCCTTGTGAAAAAACTGCCAAAATAAGTATTCACGATGGAGATATATATGGAATCCATCTCGATAGTGATTATATTTAGACTGTTGAGATCCACATGTCCCAATTTTGGAGAAGCCATCGTATATAATTATATCGTCGTCCTAAAGCAACATATCTTGAAAAATCTGGTTTTGAGATATTAAGACATTTGCACGAGTCTAGCACAATCAAATAGCCCAACGAAGATGGTGGATGGTATTTCATTAAAAAGTGAATTAGTTAATTTTTGATTATGCTAGAACTCATTCAAACCTAAAAAAGCAAGAGCAAGTTTTTTCAATATTTCACATTATTGCTTTAAAACGCATTTAGAATATGTATAATATATACTATGTGAAGATAAACGTAAAAATGAACAATTTTTTGACAATTGATTATTTCGTTGACTTCTTCCCCAACCAATGGTTTTAAGTGATTGAAGATAATTCTGTAAAAGTATTAGGCAAAACGCTGAGTTAATATCTACCAACACTTATAAGTAGATTCGACACCATTATGTATATTTACGCCGGCACTTGAACAAAAACGTAGCCAATCCGCGATCAGTATCACGCGCCTGAAGTTGGTTCGTGTTATACAGAAATTATTCTTATAGGTGGTGTTGGGCGAAACACGCAACGTAATCATACCTGGCAATTTATACGTAAAATATAATTCTGGTTCTTTGTATGTTGTGGAATGCACAACAGGTCGATGCCAACTTGTTGATATATGATGCCGAAAGGGATCAATTGAAAGGATGCTCTTTGTGGTACCGGTTATTAATTTCATTTCATTGTTTCATCACAATTCAAGAACAAATAAATTATTAATGTACATTAACAATAGTAACATGATCACACCTGTACTTAACGGGTTATACTATTACCAGAACATTATTCATTTAAATATGTTCGTCATGGTATCTTCACTTTTCTTAAAAAAATTTAAATACCACCTTTCTTCATCTTTTATTTTATAATTTCTATCAATAAAAACCGTGTTTCATTGCCGAATCACTCTAAAAATGACCCACCCTCGAAAAATTTTCAATTAAATTTTGATTTAACATTCTTCATTATTTTTCGCTCAATGATTTCTTTTTTTAATTTCATAACACGTACAGACAATATATTTTCTAAAGAATAACGATTAATTATGCATAATAGCATTTCTAATAATATAATTAACACGTTTTTAAAGTAAATTTTTAAAATATTTTAAAGTAAAAACTGTAAACAATGTTCCAAGAAAACTGAAGAGCCCGGTACGGAATTCCTAACAGCTTGCCATGAAAATCTTCTTAAACTCACAGTATTATGCGCTTGAATCTGCGTGAATTATAAATTTTTATTTATCTTATATCATAAATCACGTATTAATGCCTAAAATATTTATTGTTTATACAAATAGCACACACGCATATTTTTGCTTTAAAGTAAAATGTTTATGATAATATATTATTGTTATTCGGAGGTATTTATACACCTAATCAAATTTAATGTTTAAATTGAATATTTGGAAATTGCTACAAACTCATTAATTCTCGTAAAAAGTAAAATTGCGGAGATCCATGTACTCCATGTTCGGAGCGGATATCTTCACACGATGTATTATCGGTTTTTGGACCGGATCTGTTGATAAATGAATTTTCTGCTTTATTTACTATTTACATCTCGATTG
The DNA here is from genome assembly GCA_022683975.1 of Rhyacophila evoluta. Lineage (NCBI taxonomy): Eukaryota > Metazoa > Arthropoda > Insecta > Trichoptera > Rhyacophilidae > Rhyacophila > Rhyacophila evoluta. Next base: position 15,001 of record JAGVSQ010001746.1, on the reverse strand, counting down.
GGCCTACGCAAACAAAAAATCATTGAACCTTATATTAATTCCTGTTTGTAGATGATTTGTTAAAAAAATATAAATTCTTTTTGAAACTAATATATGAGGGTAACGTGATGTTGACGTTATTCAAAATCTATATGACTAACATAGATAAATGCCATAATATAAACTACGATTGTAAAAGCTCTATATAATAAAGTACTTCTTTTTGAAGTCGTATTTTCTATCGTTGTGACAACAGTCCTCTACGGCGTAGAAGGCTTTACGCACGCTATGTCGTAGAGTCACGCCAAAAATAGCTACCTTACAAAATAATAATTTTGAGAAAGAATAAATTTAGTCTATTGCCGATCTCAAAAGAAACGTTATTGCATTCAATAGTCATACAGTATTTCATAACGACCATATAAAGGCAAAAAGACGTAAACTCTTAACTAAACCGTAAACTTACTACATGTTCCATAAAAAGGCTTTAAAAATGCCGAATTATATCTAAATTTAAATTTGAAGTTAAAAAAGAGGACCTGTGAAATTTGCGACCTGGAAAATGGACTTCTATCACATCAAATTTATTGGTTTTTCTTAAATAACTTTTGTCTTTATAATAGAACAATTTACACTTGCATCTTAAGTTACTATTAATAATTATAAATACTTTTTTATAGAAAGAATTCATAATGCAGTTAGCTACGTTATGTTGTCATGCGCTATACTTAATTATCGCCGAGAGTCAAATGCTTTTAATTTGTATTGATTTCAAAAATAAACTTATTTTTTCAAAAGAATTATAAACAATATGAAATTAATTTATAATGGTCCACAAATAATAAGAATATAATAGAAATAAATAATGTGACCTAAAATATAACAGATTATACTTCAGATGTTTATTAAGAATCCTATGTATGACATATCAAATATAAAATACATATTACGAATTGAAAACTCAATTTTCAGTTTCAATTAATCACAATCAGTACGCAGTATTGATTTTTGATTGGTTAAATGAAAACATATTTTATAAAATTGATTAATAAAATTCAAAATATTTCATTATCAAAGTAACGAATCACAAAAGAACAAAGTGAATGATATAACATTAATTTACATTATCCCATAAGGAGCGTCGGTAACGTTTTAATCTTGTATTTTGATTTAAAAATCTTTGTTTTTATAAATTAAACACATTTGATAAATGATTCCGAAAAAAAATGATAGATGACATTGACAGTTTTATATTTTATATGAATTAGTTAATTGTATTAATGATAATTTTAGGGCTGCATTTTTTCGTTATTTTTATTTTACATTATTTAATTTAAAATATATATTATTGCGCGTAAATACACAATAGCTGAAAGAACCTAACTCGGTCGTAATTATATATATATAGATATATAATAAATTTATTTATTTATCATATTTACATATGAAGTGAGTTTTATGGCTGTATGTTTTAAATAAAATATAATTTCATGCGTTATATTTTTCATTGAAAAATATGAAACGAAACAAATGTTGATATTTCGTATATTTTAATAAAGATTGTTTGGTGGATTTGGATAAATTATTTAATATGGCTCAACTGTTAATGTGGTTGCTTTATTTGCAAACGTATAAAGCATAAAACGTATAAAGTGTATTCATTGCACATGCTCTACTGCAAGATTGAACATGACAAGATGTTTGGCAAGTTGATATTTCATTAATAAATATTATGGTTATCAAGAATTATCTAACGTCAATATTTTTCTCTTGTTTATATGCAATAAAAGCTTTATTTTCAATTTTCATTTTTTAATTTTATCGTACAATATAATAATACATTTTTCATGCCATTAAGTTTGCTATGAAATTGAACTAATATAATAATCTAAATACAATTTTTATTTCTACATCCAGTTCCTAATTCGAATTTTCAGCAATTTTCTTAATTAATATGTGACTAAATTCATTCGAGATATACAACCTTTAAAATTTGTTTTTTTTCAGTTGTCATGGTTGCGTTAGTAAGAAAATTTCATATACAAATTTATGATTCTAACAGTTTTTGTTTCTATGTTCTACCGTGATTTATAAACGAAATATTTTTGTTACGGAAATTAACATTACAATAAATATTTCCTTTTAAATGTCATTCGTAAATTATTACAAAGTGAGCAAATAGTGATGTATTATATTTTAAATTTGATCATTGAAGTAATTTTTATTTTTAAGCAAATATAATTATGTGTTTTTTATATCTATGTACAGTGTGTGAGTGTTTGTGTGTGTTATTCAGCATCCAGCTTGAAAAATTTAAAGATACAAGTAATTTGAATTGAAATATTATTAGTTATAAATCTAGTTAAGCATATATTGAAACACACAATAATATATAAATAACAGCTAATTATAAAGTTTAACCTTAAGACAATGCTGTCGATGTCAATACCATTTATAGCTTATGTAAGTATCTCATCATCGTGCATTTCTAGCATAGGTTATTATTATTAAATGTTGTAAAATATATACCTTATCCGTTCTAAAAGTGGAACATATGGATATACACAGTGCGAGGATATAGTGCTTAATAACGATGAAGCAAAGTTGATAAATGCATTCATTTCAGATGGATATTACTATTTATTAGATAAGTGTAAAATTCTAATTTGTTGTCGGTACTTAATCCAAGTCTATATGAGTACGTAGGTATCAGAATAGAACACGAAGAAGACTTATGTCGCAATTTGATATGAACGCACTCATGCATTTGATTACAAAATTAAAGTTTTAAAACATCCATATTAATATTAATGCTGCTATTTCAAATAACAATAAATATTGTTGAGAATGAAAAATATTTTTAAAAATTCTCAAAAGAAGCATATTAATAGTTGCATATGTGTGCATTAGGCCCAGTGACAGATTTATCTATACTGCGCGCCTGAGGCCTCAAAATTGAAGGAGCCTCCTAATTTTCGAGGAGTGGGCCTCAAAATGTCCGTATTAAAGTAGGCGTTTTTAAGATAGCGTGAGGTCCAAAAAAACGAAAAACCATGAGATTTTAAACAAAGTACGTAAATATTAATTTAGAGATACACAAAAAAACGATTTCGCCTGGGGTATAGGGGCGTCATAATTGAATTGAGCCTGGAGTATATCAAGTGCTAAGTAAGCTACTGACTAGACCATCGATATATTTCATTTGAAAACTTAAGACTGATATAGTTAAAATATACTTTTTATAAAAGAAAAACTACGCAAATAGTTTTAAGATTTTTTTGAAAAAATACCGGAGTCTTATTAATATAATAGTAAAGTATGTAACGAATTTGCGTTTCTAAATTTCAAAAAATATTCACTACAACTGTATAGATATCAAAGTATTAAAATAAATAATACATAGTTGTATTTCAAATCAACAAAATCAGAATAAACATATATTTTCAAAATATTAGTAGTGTGATATTAGTAATTTTTGGTAAATTAAATTAAACTAATTTTACTTTCATATCTCTACAAAATAATTAATTGAGTTTAGTTAATTCGTTGAAAAATAAAGTTTTAATTGATAGTGTTTCTGTATTTATACTTGATGTCCGATAAATACAGTGAGGTTAATTTGTCCTGTTAGTATATCCATGATTAAAAATTTACTGTATCATAAAATTCAGTCATTTAATCAATTTGGTAAATTTCAGTAAGTAAATTCCGACAGCTGATACGTTATATTGTATAGATAACGTGACGCGAAGCCATTAATCCAGGTTATTTACTTTTACAAAACCTCACCTAAGCCGAATCCGGTTGCTTCAGTAAAAAATAATAAAGATAAGATGTACACATTGGCGGCTGAAAAAATGTATTTTTTTAAACTGTCAATATTTTTTTATTTTTTTACAACACAAGGTAAAAATCATGTTCTTTTTTTACAGCATAAAACGTACGAGTATAATTAGTTGGTTATAGTAGAGCAATAATTTTTTTTTTAGAATTGATTTTTATCCAACAGTATTGCTAAATAGAGCATTGCGGGGGAATTTTTTTAGTATTAATATATTTACTTTTTTATGGTCTTCACTATGAATAATGCTTGTATTGTATTGAAAGAAAACACTTACATATCGCGGATATTTTTTATCCCTGTTTTATTTAGTTTTAAGTGTTATATTATGTATAAGCGTACTTCAATGTGTTAAAAATAAATTATGTTTAAAAATTAATATGTAAATGCAAAGTTGCCAGTATGATGTTTATTCGCGCGTTAGTTTATATATTTTTTTGATAATTTAGGAGATTTTATGCCATACAATATATTATAGATGGGTCAACCGATATATTTTAGATTAGTCTGATAGTTTTCGTCATTGCATGAGTAGATATATTTCCATTTTTATTGAGATTTTTGATGTCGAAACGTGAAATAAAGTATTGAATTGAAAGTGAAACTATTTATTTGTAAATATGTATTCATTTTATAAGAGTTTATTTATTTAAATAAATATTAGAATTTTCATATATAAAATTTGTTTATTTAAGATGAATTTCGACGTGTGTGAATTAAATGATGAAAATTACTTTTTCATGCAGTAAAACAACAAAAATACACCCCATCGACAGTAAATTTTCCGAATCTGTTGTTGTTTTAACAAATAGCATACGGCCAAACTATCAATTTCCATATCGATAACTTGATCTGTAAACGAGCTAGCTCCACAACATGGCCGGAATATTTTGATGGCATATTATTCAGAATAAATTTATCTATTACACACAGAACGCACTAGAGTGAAATACGTTAAATCACCTGCTGACGCCAGCTAACTCCGTGCAGTAACATACACATTCGCCAAAGTTTTTTGTTGCCCCTGAACATTTGACACAAACGGAGTTGGCTAGTTTGCAAATTAACACATCGATATCTGAACATTGCAGACAAAATCTGTATAAGCAAGCCGTATATTATCATAGTTAAAATAAAACAAAATCTTTATGTATGACGTTTAAATAAAAAATAAATTTAATACGAGGAAGAAACCTAATATCAACGAAAATATTCACTTTTTAGAGTGCTGTAATACTTAATAAATACTCGTGGATATTTTCACACTATGTAGATACATATGCTCCAAGTTCAGAGCACTAATTTGCTCAATATCACACGTGGGCAAAATTCACCATAAAACTCCTAGTTATCATAAGCAGTTACGTAGTATTTCGTTGCCTGATCGTCAACCACAGTACCCACCTGAAATTCAGTCGGATGGGCTGAAGAGACTCTTTCTTAGTCTCATGAGGCTGGGCACTTGACAGTCTTCACTTTCCACTTGCTAACTTTGCTCAGTATATACCCACTAGCAATTTTTGTATAATGTATCTTCAATAGATTTCCAGGTAGTTAGATTTTAGTTTCATTCATGGATCTTATAAAAAATCATGTACACAAATAGAGTATATTTAAAGTGTAGTTTAACGGAAATAAAACTCTGTGAAAGGCTTTCATTTTATATTGTCGGATTGAAAATTCATATTGAAATAACTGTTTGATCAAAGTGTTTATTATTTCCAAAAAAGCGCTTCTTATTTATTTTAGATAATCCTATAACGTCATTTTAAAATCGTGTCCATTCTGATTTATTATTGAAATATTTTTTCATATTCAAGGATTTTTTTATTCACCATCAAAAATGTCCAATCGTTGAGGTTATGTTTATATTCGATTAACAATATTTCAAATTACGGGATTTCAAAGTTTTATGAAAGAAAAAAATATGTACTTTTATATTTTGAAAATGGTATATATGAATAGTCATTAAAATAAAATAACACTCTTGTAGCTTGAAATACAAATTAACTATTGAAAAGTAAAAGGACGTAGCCCTCATTTTTTTCAAAACAGTTTTTTCAACACCAGTCTTAGTCGTCGTGTACTTTGACGTTGTGTATATTTAATACTTTGATTGTTATTAGAAAATAATAACACTAAAACTATTTATGTAGTTTTGATTCACACATAAATAGATGATCTTTGAACATATCTGACTTAAATAACAATACATAAACCATAATTTTTTTTATTCCATGTTCGTTCCCAAGGTGGAATATATGGATCTAGACATTGTGAAGACATACACTTCGAAAGAGAAGTATATGGATCTCCGCAATATGAAGATGTCTTGACAGATTATTTTTCACGGGTATTATTTGTCCTAATTTTTTTTAGATTGTTAAAATCTGACAGATGAGGAATTGAACCCGCATTTATCGGGTTGCTAGGCGCGTACGCTACCAACTACGCTATCGGGGATTCAATTAAGCGCAGCACTACTTAATATTTAGAACACTTTATATTTATTTGTGTTTCTGATTATCGTTTTTTTATTTTTTTTATTATATATTTTAAAAACATAGCTACATGTTGAATGTGTGTAAAAGATCCTACCGCACGTGGTGCAAATTCAATATACATTCAACATAAAATATATTTACGTATTTGTTCTTATAATAAGGCTGGGTTTATATGAGTAACTGCGCGAAAGCGAAAGTTTTCTTTGGGGTGTAGTTGAAGATTGTTCATCCACACCTAGTTATAGCTCCGCATACCTGTGGCAGTTACTTTTCCTCTTGCCTACACTTTTCGTTATCTCTGCTATGACTTGCTACTTGCCATTTGGGTACTTCTTGCCACGACTTGCAACTCATAACATCAGGTGTACACCTACCTACTCACGGAAGATCGTAAGATTTTATGGCGTTGAGCTTGCCTTAAGGAAACATAATTTATGAGTTACATATTTTTAAGTACTTCCACCAGAACCTCAAGTATAAAAAGACGCATTAATAATGAATAGACTGCAATGAAAAAGAGATAGACTCTAAATAAAACGCCAACTTTACAAATTAAATTAAACATAAACCTAGTTATCGTACATTTTTAATATTAATTAAAACACGTCTTAATGATAAAAAAAACTTGTCTTCATAATTAAACTTTATGGAACAGAGCAGTGTCATAAAATAATAAAAAACGTGTCAATTAAAGAATTTCTTTACGAAAAATATTAAAACACGAAAAAGTTAAAACTGACGGCTTCCGAAATGTTTTACTTAATTAAGAACGTACATCTCAAAAATTCATCATTTATGTCCTTTTTTATCCTTCATTAACTTCTTTAATATAAAAAAAAACAACCGAACTACAGAATTTTTTTTTGTCTTCCTGAGAAAATTATGTAACTAATTTTTCTTAGTGCTTAACCTCCGAGTAAAAACCAATGTTATAATCTTAGTAACATACACAAAAGTTTTTCGAAATATATTATTAACTTCATTGAAAAACCGCTTTTATACTAACAATAATTTCTATTAGATATGGATTCTCGATTTTCTTAAAGTATGCTGTATACATTTAGCATTTGGATGTAAATAAGGTATTTGATTAGTTGTGTTGATAGGTATCCTCATACATTATCCTGGTGATGTCTAGCATTGTTGAATGCAACGGCAGTCATATTTGGATTTCAGATTTTTTTTCAAAATATGCGGCCCCTTAAAACTTTGAATTTGTTGCATTTGAATTTTACACGCAGTTTTAACAATTGGAATGAATATCTACACATTATAAAATATAATTCATTTAAAATTCACAGCGTGGTGATTAAATCTGCTTGTATAAAATCAATATGACATCTCATCTTTTTTGTGAGTCACTGTTTTTTGAATTAAAATTATTTCATCTTTTTTCTTAATATCCTCATAATCTTCGTAAGATTACTGTTAATTAAAATTCAAGCTACTTAATATTTGAGATGTATGTAAATACAAGAAAGAAAGGAATACTGTTTGAAAATTAGTATTGTATCTTAAAATTGTTATGACTCTTATACTGCACGTGTAGCGGAAATTTGTTAAAGATTTTATCTAAATTTATTTGATTATAAAGTTCTGAGTATCACACATGTTAATTTTATCTATGAAAAGAGATTATTTTTTTCGTTGCAACATTGTAAGTTATCATACGATAAGCCGACAAAATCATTTTAATCATTTGATCGCTTAATCACTGTATATTATATTTGATATAGAATGAGTTATTTTTAAATCCCATGGTAAAATTTTTTCCAATATGTCCCGTCCGAATGTGGAGTGTAAATTTTTCACGAGAATCGCATCAAGTATGCATTTTTTGATTTTTTATAATTCGACAGATGCGGGAATCGAACTTGCATTCCTCGGATTCAGGGCACGCATAACTTCTACGTTTTTGGTTAGACGAGGAATATAAAACAGTGTATTCCATTTTTTTTTAATGAATGAAGCTACAGTACTTCAGCATATGAAATAAAACTACTCCGTGTCACTTTATTTATAGATATTGTCATCGATACTTGGTCTAGGACCTAATAATATAAAGCCATCAACCTTATCTGTGGAATAGTTTTTGACTTGGAGGCTATATGCATGAAGTATTAAACTATAGAAGGCATATATACTGCCCTGCTAAGTAAAAACACAATACCTTGCATGTAATTTCATATGTAGATATTGTGTTTTTCACTTACTGTAGTATAATGGTATCTCAGTATACATCTGTTTTGAAAAAAGGTATACTGTTTTCCTTTGGCTTCATTTGATATGTAGTTTTATAAATACAACCGACACCAACGGAGTGGTTGCATTTGTAGATGCCAACAGTTGAAAAGAAATATGCAAATAGTGCTAGCACATTCAATTACAGAAACCGTAAGAATTTTCTCAAAAGCAATTTGTAGATACACAAAAGAACATTTCCTACATGAAATTGATTTTCTTAAAGGTTTCTCTTGACATGATTGCATGCGTGAATTGCATTTACGTACAATAATAAAATAATATTTTACCAGCACTAAAAAAACTAAAAGTACATTTCAAAGAATATAAAGTGAATTGACAATTGTAAATGTTTCAGCTATTTTAAAGTTAGTTAATATGATCATAAACAATAAACAGGTTTCCTTAATTCATCCATATTAAGTGTTGCTATTTTAAAGTCACGCTAGTAACTACTAAGGTAGTCATGTATTATTGCGAATTATTAGCCTACCTTTCAAGCTAATTCCCACTACATCTTCGCGGATTTAAATATGCAAGTATCCCAACTGCCATAGAAAGCTACATAGTCTAGGCCTTAGACTCTAGGGTTATGCAAAATAAAAATTGTTTTTTTTAAAGAAAATCTCCATATTGACAAGGCAATACCTTTGTTTATGCAAATATCTATTATAATATGGGATATAGTTTTGCATGTGTTAATTGCATGAAACATGTCTGTAAATATATTTTAACAATCCTTTTAATATAATAAGTTATCAATTCTCGGTTGGTTCAAAAGTGGTACCTTTTTATAAGCCGCACAGTTATGTTTCTTATCTGTTTTTTGACAATAAAGATAAAAATGATTTTGTTATCAAAGTTTTAAATGTCACTTGTTCATTCGGTGATTGATTGTTAAAATATATTGTATAAACACGTGATAAAAATGACACATACTACAAAAATATAATACAAAATGAGTCATACAGTAATGACAATGGCAGTGTACAATGTTGCGCGTTTATGAGATAAAATATTATCATGTATTGTTATCAAATGGGTTATTAATTATCAGCGCTAAGATTAGAAATATTAGTTTTTTTAATCTCCATAATTACTTTGTGTTTTAATTGCTAAGGTGACATTTGCTTTAGATTAAAATTAAGTTGTAATGGAATTTTATCTATACGATTAATACATATTTAAAAGATGACAGTTAGTTCTGAGACATTTTTATTAAAATATTATAACACTTTTTTTAGAATTAGATAAAAATCATTGACAGCGCATATTATTATTGTTAAAATTAAATTGTTAAATTGTATATATATATATATATTACGGTATAGGGATCAACATATTATGAAGATGCCTGATTCAAAGATGGAGTATATGGATATGAAGACATGTCTTGATGGATTATTTTTCATAAGAATTGGTCCTCAATCTACTCAATCCTGCATTTTCAGATTTTAAAAAAATCTGTACAAATATGCGAAACGTACCCGCATTCTCCAGATGCGATGCGCGTATTATGAATAATGGTTGCATAATAATTTATATTACATTTAAATTTTACATGTTTGTTAGTTTTATTGATAATACATTTATATTCTATCCATAATATAAAGAACTAAATAATACTTAAACATACATCGAAAAAAAGTAAAAAGGAATAGTAAAAAAAACATAATTGCACTATACTGGGTAATGGAGTTCTGCAAAGTAAATTCCAATTCGATTAGTAATATTATTTATATTAATTTCAATTTTGTTGAATTGACCGAATTTATGTAAATAACGCAAAAGTGCTGTTATATTTACGGTTCAGATTTTTATTTCGACCGTCATTTTTTTGGAAGGAAAAATAAGATTTGGAATGAACAAACTATTTACTTTTATCTTTTCGAATATTCGATTCATTATTATAAATGTTTCTATAATGTAATGTACGTTACAGTAGCGGCCTCTGTGAGCAAAACATGGTAAACTATATACCGTAAACAACGATACGTAATAAATTATTTTTTTAAGATTCAAAAGGTTACGCTGTTTAATTATATCAGAAAACGATTAATATTGAATATCTAGTAGAGATTCTTTTATAAATATATGCCAATAGATCGTACCAATAACTTTGAGGCAGAATTGCTGTTGGGTGTACGGACGTTATCCTGTTGTTACTTACTAAAAAAATGTTTGAAATTAATTAATATCGTAAAGGTTACATAGGTAAATTTAATTCGAGGTAAATGTGCAACACAAAGAAAGGGTCTATATGGGAAAAAATTTCAAAAACATAATAGCAGCTAAATAGTTGACCTTAGATATTCGATTCGTAATTTTCCGTTTAATATAATTATACGCATGCTATATAGGTCTTGAAATATGAATTATGGTTCCGATACGTGAGTACTAGTTTCTTGAGTCCATCCATAATTTAAGTACTGGGTCAAGTCACTGTAATTACGACGATCCTACATACTATTATTAAGTCAAAATTTTATTAGCGTAGCAAAAGTTCCCAGTTCTTAGACTTCGGAGGTCGTAAACTACTAACATTAAGATGAACAACTTATAATTTGCTAAAGCTAAAAAGCGTAAAATGTATCGAATAAAAAAACTAGAAATTTGTTTAAGTTTCGGCATCAACATTTTAATTAATATCAGACTCAAGCCGTCGATCTATGGTGTATTGAATTAATATTTTAACACGCAAAAGGCATAGAGGTTGATTGAGAATTTCACACAAAGCTATTTTTAATACGTTTTTCGACCAAAGAAATTGATGCTTAAGATTTTATTACTTCTAATTACTTCAGTCATTATAATAATTATAATGGTTAAGGGCCGATATATTATTCTAAATAATATTATTTTTTTGATAATAAGTTGCTGATATCTGATGTTTTTCATTAAGTGCAGCATCGACTTGTCAATAGTGATAACAGTACGGAGAGCAATAAGTACATTTAATGAAATTGCATTGTATTTTAGAAGCTTTAAAAAGATTATGTATACAGTTATTTCTATAAATTTACGGATAAAAAACTGTACAGCTCACATCAACATTATTATATTTTATGTCATATTTCGTAAGTATTGAATCTGTTAAAATTTATGAATCGTAAAAACAGTAACAGATAACTTTATTTAATAGTTATATCTGCTACAAGAAGATTACAACCATCCAACTTATTTTTGTTTATTGATAGTAAATTTTATATCATATCATTTGACGAAGTTTTCTCAGTTATTGAAATATATTTCCTGTTCATTATTGAACTATATCCGCTTCCTATCTGAAGCATATTACCAATATGCTTTCTCTTTTAAATGTCAATAGTATCGTTTTCTCAGAAACCTCGATAACATTTTATAATTCCTTGCCAATCATCAAATAGATCGTACCGACGGAAGTAAAGAACTTCATATTGCGAAGACTTATTTTGATACTAAAAATATTAAGACGCGGGACTGAATGCTCTCGAGAAATTGAGTGAAAACCAACTCTCGTGGAATAAATATGTCTTCAAATAAGTCTTCAGATTGTAGAAGTTATTTTTATTTAAATTCTGCATATTGAAATGTTTATACTTTGGAAATTTATATTCATCATCACATCAAACATCACATGAAAAATTCATACGACAAAATTAATGTTTGCATTGTAAGATTTAGCGCATAATTATTTCGAAAATGATCTGATTGAGTATTAATGAAATAGTGCAACTTATATAATTTCTATGACAATGTATAAAACGTGAACATCAAGTCTCTGCAAAAAGCATTTTCGTTGAGCTTTATCTGTCTATTTCCACTGCACAAAGAAAACAGGCGACGTCGAATTTTATATTGTCGTATCAAGGGATGGAGCAAAATTGGTTTGTATGGCATCGATAAGCCGACATTGTTGGCGTGCGTGTGCGTCGTTTAAATGGTTTTTACTTTGTTGTCGTTAGTCACACTTTCAAACCGCACCACGTCGAGTGGCTACAGCTGTTGCCTAAGTTTTATTTCATAATTACGAACGACGAGTGTGAAATATGTTTTCAAAGATAAATAATTAGCAGATTAGCCTCTTTATATGCGTATTTTTAAGTTATTTGGTGCATTTTACATACAAATTTACCGGAATATTTTATTCTTAATTAATTAATATCAAATAATGTTTTTTTTCAATAATTACTACCAAATGTAAAATTTCGACCGATTGTTTTTGCAATAACCACTATCCACTTGGATGGTTCATCTCCAATTATGAAGGGTGTCCCTTGGAATTAATGAGTATGCTGCCAACAGTCTGGCATCTCTATTTGAGTTTACTTCTGGTGCTTAACATCTGTATGTGTCATTGCCTCTCAAATATTGTATTAATAAAATATGTAAATATTTACCATTACTCTATGGTAGTTAAATTAGCCAGATAAATAATACATGTTATATTCAAAGGAGAATACTGTAATAAGAAGATGTTTATATAATATAGAATAATTAAGATATTACGTAAAAATGATATTTACATTATTGCTCCATTTAATAATTAAGTTTTTTTTGTAAATAATCACACGTTCTTTTTAATGATTGATATGAAAATGTACTTTTAAAATATATCGCAATACTTATGTGAAGTCTATACGAAATTATACACATATGCTATGATATAAATATATTTTAAGATGGGTTTGCGCGAGAATGGGAAAAAAAATAAAAGAGAAAAAAATAAATTTAAATACTAAATTATCGACAACTGATAAGACAAAAAAGTTTATAAACATATATTTCCTCCTATTTAAAATATATACGGATTTTTTTAAATACAGATAACATGCCGTTTTCACTTACATAACGGGGAATGTTTGTGATTCTTCGGTAAGAACATCATTTTTATCATAGTTTTTTTTCGGATTTATATACATCACTTTAAATTTTAACACATTATTTAAGCCACCTAAAAATAAATTCCAGTTTCATATAATTCCAAAATCTCGGGAAAATACTTCCCATGTGTCTAAAACATAATTGTTGGAAGAATGAGTTAAGAACTTCTTTCTGAAAGTTGCTTTTTCAAAACGTCAAAAATGCACTTTTTAGTTTTAGTTGTAAAAATGTATATTCGTATTTAAAATCTTTAAAACTTGAAGTATACGTAAGTTGATAGCTCTTATAATGTAATACATGTAGATCTGTAATACATGGGAAGTATTTTAAAATGACAGTTTGTTTACGATCACATAGGAGATTCAAAGAAATATTTTTAATTAAACAATAGTATTTTATAACATGTGTGAAGTTTTTTTCTATAGGTGGAATAGTTGAAACTCTATGCAGTGTCATTTAATTCGTTTTGTAAAATCGATTACATGTGTGGTGTTTACCGGTTGACGTCAATTTGTTATTTGACATGTGGTATTTGTGGTGCACTAATATTTTATTCATATACAAATAGCTAAATTGTTAAAATTGATGATAATTTATATCCAAAAAATTACTTAAATATTCCATTAGTCTCTGAGCGAGGATAGTAAATGTGTGAAATTAATAATATCCGAGGAATCTGAACTATTTACGGACAGAATTATTTTGTAGGCCAAATATTTAATAAAAATAATTACATCTTCAAGATAATAATAAAGATATTAGAAATGCGCTTAATTAAGCGCACTTCTGAAATATTTCCTGAAATAATGACAAAGCTTTAAAATAAGAAGTATTAGAAAATAGTATTGCAATGGTATAAAATACAAAAGGTTCGGATCGAAGCGAAATGGGATAATATTAGATGTTGGTGGAGATTAGATAAAAATATCAATGAAGTTATTATTTTGGTCATTAAGTTAAGTTTTTTATTTGTAATGAAAAAATAGTAATCTAGCGTCTTTCTAGGTCATATTGTAGTATTGCTGTATATATTCTATAGCTATTGCAATATAAAGCGGTTTCCATGACAATATATAATTGTATGCATGTGCTTTGATCAATTAATTATAGTATTTATTAAATCCACCTGTTATTTAAAAATGTGAAAAATATGTGTTCTAAAATACAGTTATTAGCAGAACAATAAAAAAAACTATAAGACGAAATTTTTAACATTTAAAAAACATTTAATTATTTATATAATTCATAATAAGTTTCAGGTGCAATTTTAATTTTACTTAACACTTAGAACTAAAAATATCTCTCCAAGTTATTTATTTGTTTATACTTCAGAAAAATGAAAAGAAAATTTTGCAAATGAATATCTTTGAGAATATTTGATAGTGTTTGGATGCATTCTAATAATTTTTTAAACGCTATCTAATTATCTAATAAATGATGAAGATAGCAATATATTATATATTGACAAACTGGCTTATTTATTGTATAAATATAATTATTATGTATTTATATAATATTTCGTTGTATTACTGGCAAAAGACGTTAAAGTAAAAAAGTGAGTTTTGAGATAATC
>JAGVSQ010001745.1:1815-27581 GCA_022683975.1 Rhyacophila evoluta | reverse complement strand
TTTTTCGATTATCCGGATTTCTCCTTATCCGGACTACCTTCATCCCCAATTAGTCCGTATAATCGAGGTTCTACTGTAATTCAATGCGGGCTCGATTCCTACATAACCCGGATTTTAAAAAATCCGAAAATTAAGGAATAGATGCCCATTGGGTTGAGCTATTGTTTGAGAACCAATTCTCCTTAAAAAATAGTCTGTCAAAATATGTTTTTACATTGCGGAGATCTATATACTCCACTTTACAGCTGATATCTTGACACTGTGTAGATCCATATGTTCTACTTTCGGAGCGAATATGGTAAAAAAATGATAGTATCCTGTTCGTAAGCAACCATCAAGATGTTAACCTGTAAGTCAAGATCTGTACTGTGATATTATGATATTTATAATTGAGAATGATGATTCAGTCTAGCAAGTGGAAACGAAAAACAATTTAATCTTGCATGATGCTTTTTTCAAGGATGGAGATTTGTTTCTGTTATATATATTCCAAGCTACACTAGCTATCCACACCATTCACGTCAGCGTAAGCATTACACCTTTTAATGGCTGTATATCATACGGTGGGCTTAAGATTGATATAAGAAATATTTTCAAAATAATTATTTAAAAATTATTATTCATTAATTACTTAAAAAATATATATCATTATCGCACAGCGGCGGGCACACGTAGAGCGGCCGGTTGACGTGATTTTGTCCACAGGGTATAGGGTAGGGGACCCCTGACCAAGGTGATATAGCACTAACTAGTGAGACGGTGCAGAGAGTGAAACTTCTGATAAAATGTTCGTTATCGAGGTCAATCTAAATCGATTGACCAGAGTGGGGTGGCCATTATCCGAAAGGTAGAAGCTTTTATTGGGAATCTGTCAGCCGAATATACAGAGATTCGGGCAGTGGTAGGGCATAGATAAACACACTAGCAAACGTAGAAAGATGTACTCAGTGAAGGGATTTCACTTTTTAACAAATACTTTTAAGGGTTGAAGTCAAAATTAATGAAGCAACATGTTCACTCTACTCGATTCAATGGTAATATGTTAATACTATAAATAGAATTAGATTAGAATTGAGCAAGACTAGTTGCTTTCGTTTTCTTCTTCTTCATTTTAAGTACTGGCGTTTGAATTTTTTTTTCTAATTGAATTAACAATATAACCGCATTCAATACGACGTTCATGATGCATTTATTCGTAGATAAAAATTACTTTGTAAATAATACAGCAATAACTTAAAACATCTGGAATATAATAAGATATAAATCGAATTCAAAATCTGTATATACTATTTTCACATTTATTAAAAATAAAACGAATAAGTAAATCATCACACGTGTATTAATTTTCAAAACAAAAGTAAATAAAAAAATGTGGAACTTTTGCTTTTCTCTGCATCAAGGATTTTTTGTGGATCACACATTTCAGGACTTTAATGAATTCGAAGCTTTTAGCCTATAATCCTTTTAACTCTGTAGTAAATTGGACCCTGATAAAATTTACGACAATTGTATAGATTCATAAAACATCTAAGCATAGAGATTTACCTAAAAATGTAGAGGTAATCTACATTTTTTTATCGGAAAAACAAATTATTAGCCATTCGTGCCAAGTATATTTATGAATAAAATGAATCGTAGTTAGTGAATGAAGGCATACGAAAAGATCTACGGTAAGGACATAATTTTATTGAATGATTTTAAAATAAATTGAATTTTTTATAATTTAATTTTGTTTAAAGAAAATTTAATTGCGTTGTACAGAAGGAAAACATTTTTATTTAATTTTCTCATAAAAGCCTTAAGTGTTAATTCAGATTTTCTTTTCTGTTAAATCTGCGGGAAGTTCATTTCAAATATCCATTAGTACTACTTATCCATTAACTCTCTTAGTAATAGCACTTTAAACTACATTAAAGATGTCATCAGCGATGCATTAGAATATAAATATAGTTCAAATAGTCCAAGAAATAGGAGCATTATTATTGTGTGGTATGAACTGTAAAAAAACATCAAAAAATAAACTAAGATATAACGTCATATTACTATTTATTCACATTATGCGAAAATGTTTTTTTCATCTATTAATACTAAAAAAATCAAACGTATCAAACTTGAAACTTAAAAAGCTTGGAACAGTAAGTTATACAGTTAGAATGAAATTTTTGAAAATAACTATTATCCTATTGTTTCGATTTACATTTTTCCCATAAATTATATTTTCAGTAAAAGCAGAACTATCGAAGAAAAGATTATTTTTCAATATTTATTTTATACATCGGTGTTATACATTGTCTTATCGGCAGTCGAGAGAGCCGAGAGGTTAGCGTGCGCGCTTTGGATTAGGAGTCCAAGTCCCACAGCTGTTGAATTCTTAAAATACTGAGCTGGATACCCAACAAATTGAAAAATTTCACTTATAAAAACAACATTAGGTATAAAACTGCATGTTTTGTTTATAGTCTAAGCGTCTTACTCGTAAAACATAACTGTCTACCCTCTTTTACATTTTTTGTAACATTGTGTGATTCATAATGTTTTATAATCATTATAAGTCAATATTTCAACATTTTTTTTTCCACAACTTTATCGTGATCTATGCATATGATAAAATAAAATTTTATGAAAATGTTAATATTCTTTTATATTTCATAATATAACAGATTATTTAGATGAGTTGTTTATTACTTAAACTTCATGAATTTACAATGCATCAGGAAACTCACAGCAAATGAGCAAATAGTTGAACCTCGATATAACGGACTAATGTGGGTTCATTAAAACCGAAATTATGTTATATAAAAATCGGGTTTTTGAATAAACTCCACTATTATTAAATTTGAAGAAAGCGGTTTTTTGCACTTTCGAGGTATACCATGTATTCATAATTGACTGTCTAAAATAGCAAAAATGTTAATTTTTTTTTCCAAAATAATGATTTTGTCAGATTTTTGATCAGTCATTTCGTATTGGGTACTTATGGTTACCTTCACTTACTTCTAAACGCTGTAAAACATTTTTTCAACTATTTCTACCAGGTACCCTAGTTGGTAGCCTGCGCGCCTAGAAATGCAGGTTTGGTTCCCCATCTATCAGATTTTATATATCTAAAAATGCAAGACTGGATACTTATTGGGTAGAGCAATTGTCTGAAAAACAATTCTCGTGAAAAATAATCTATCAAGATGTATTGATCTTGCAGATACCCATATGCTCCACTTTGGGAGCAAGCATGGTAAATACAATTTATTCTTCAGTATTATTTTAGATTATTTTATAGAAATCAGAAATTTCTAACCCTTGTAAATCTGTGTCTACATTTTGGCCAGCAAAAAACTTCTTCCAACGATTTTCCGATGTTTGCACTTTAAATTATTTACAGATATTTTGTTCGTTATATCCAAAATCTATTATATCGAAGTTTTACTGTACAGTCTAATATGAAATCATACTACAATTTCAAACGATGTAAAAGCATTTCATTTGCGACGAAAATTTTGGCCGAATATTCGGTATGTGCAACCAATGTTCAAAGAAATAAACACAAATTCATAACTTTTCAAAGCTTTAATATTTCAGTTAATATTAGAGATCAAAGTGTAAATTGTTACGCAGAGTTCGACAAATTTATTTCATTTAGTGCGCCTTTTCAGAAATATTATTTAGCTACGCCATTTAAATATACAGACTCTCCCAAAATCCTAATACAACTGTGTCCAGGATGATAATCTTACTCACGAGTATCAAAAGATAAGCAGATTACGGATAAGGGATGTAATAAGGTAATTTCGAATTTGTTAGTATTAATATTACATATGTTATTTATTTACACACACGTATGAACTTATAAATGATTGTTATGAATATTGTCTTTATCAGCAGGTTTTACAAATTAGGCATAATCTAATCTAGAACTCTACCATTATAATCTTTGGATCCCTGGTAATTACCTGAAAAACGTGAGCATCAGCTGTTTTTTTATTAGAAAGTGTAGAGATAATCTAATAATCATGATATCAATACAGAGAGAAATGGTCGTGTTTAATGAAATTGCTTTAAATGTTGATATTTGCCACTCGAGTAAGAGTGAGTTATGATGTTTGTCTCGGCTCTCTTCTTATATTTTTCTTTCTTGTATTTTGTCTTTGTCTTAAATTAACCATTCCATTATTTATATTGTTTTAAGTGTGAATTTGTGTAAATTTAATTTAAAGTCTTCTGTTACGTTTTGTATGAGATTTTGTGAAAATCTTAAATTCATATTCTAAATTATATAAAACTGGTAAGCTTCCATATGTGAAATCACTGTTAGCGACCCGAGTTTTACCTTTCAGCATCTTTAGGCTATATTATATCTGGGCAGTGAGCAAACATATAACATACTAACATATACCATGTTTGCTTACTGCTCACATATAATATAGCCTAAAGATGCTGAAAGGCAAAACCTGGGTCGCTAACAGTGATCTTACATATGGAAGTTTACCAATTTAAATAATTTAGGATTTAAAATCAATTTCCATCAAACACCATCAGTCAAAAATATTAATTATTTAAATTTATATTTTTGAATGTTAAAAATATGTCGAATAAATAAATAAAATGTGACTATTCCACCCCAAACGTAAACCATATATATTTCTACGATTACATACTGATCTTTGAAAGTTCATGCTTGTAGGAAGCATTGGAAATACGGTGGTATGACTTTGTGTGGAATAAGAGGTTGCCATAGCGAAATGTAAAGCTTCTTATAATCACCAAAGTCAAGATGCAGCGATGAACCTATTTCACTCACGTGCTTTGAATATTATACATACCTCAAATTAGTATTAACCTTTCTTGCTTCTTCAGCAAATCATATAGATTTTAGCAAAATCAATGACTAAACGCTGTTTTTAGGAGAACTTTTGCGTAACTGCATGAATTCTTAGAGGCGAAATATATCCTATTGAACCAGCAATTTAGGAAAATATATATATTATACCATATAGAATACGCACAATTGAGTAGATATTTTTATGAAAATTTACCATCAGTAAAATTAGGATATCTAGTCCTGTAACTGAGTTACTAAAATACTTTAAAAGCTGTATTACTTTAACCGAGAAACTCCAGCAACGAAACGCATTCCCTCCTATTTGACAACTATTATTAGAAATTATTGTTTATTATATTATACCAAAGTAATTGTTTCAATTCAACGAAAAAAAAAAATACTATATTTTCATTGGCGTGCTACAATTATATAAATATTACACAGGGATACATATTTAAATATCAAGCGAAGTATCATAACGTGTTTGCAATCATGATTTTCTCAAATCCCTTTATTTAATATGATTCTGTATACATTATTTTGTGATCTTATTATCACTAATCTCGCATGATATAAAATAATACAGATATGTACAGTCCTTTACACTTTTGAAACTTAATGAAATGGCTTAATCAACAAAGAGAGAACACCTAAAATATTCAGTTGCCTCATATACGATTCACTAATCCACCGAGCAGAATTTTCCACACGATAGTGAAAATACAAAGACTTGGATATGTACTTACCGATGAAATAGCACTGCAAATCTCTGAGACCTTTATCTGCTTTCTTTGTTAAACTTAATATGATTAATGAGTGCTATCACGTGACCTTTCTCTTTTTTCCTTTCTATTGTAGGGATTACTTTTGATGGGCGTCTATGAAACATTAAAAAAATGATTTATATATTTAACTATACCTATACTGATGTTTTAAAAATATCAACTATACACTTTCAATGTCAATTCAATAAAATTATAGTCGGTAAAATATAAAACAACGAATGATTTTCACATTTAATCGAGAGATAAAAATACTAGGCGTAAATATTATTTACTGTATGTACACCATCAGTCAACCCTCAATGCGTTTATAAAAAAGTCGTCAAACTATTTTTGATCATGTCTACTTAAAAGTAGAACAAGTTTTTTTGTGAAAATTAATTTAACAGATCACGCACTAATCTTGCATATCGCCTAACTGCAATGTTTACTGTATGTACAATACAATACAATTCTTCTAAATGATCTGAACTTTCTACACGATTTGAGCCCGTGACTTCCAACACTAAAGCTCACACTCACACGACAAAAATAAGTCTACCGGTAGTTAAATTTTATGTTTTTATATATGCAACAATCTTCCGAGGAAGTACTGAAGCACTATAAGTAAAATAATATACGTTCTTCTGTTTATTACCTTCCACTAACACATATATTTTTCATAATGAAATATAAAATTGCATTATTTTTAGCTGTGAAAAACTGAACTCGCAATCTTAAAACAGCAAAGCTAATGCAACACCGGTTAGTTATTATTATAATATAAATTAAATGATCAATGTTTTGTAAAAGGTAAAAGTTTAAAAAGTTTTTAGGTATTAGATACATGTATGTAATCGAAACAGTTTACCTTCTTAATATAATGATAAATTCGTAAATTATAAGTATCATTTTTTTCTTTCTGCGTTACTATTAATTTACAATTTGGTATAGATTTTTGAATTTGGAGCTGTGCTATATTGGTAAATGGATCAAGATATAGTTGAATAGCAGCTTATCTAAGGTTTCGGAGAGTACTGAAGCTTTGTGCTTACGCAAGTAAAATAAATCGAGAACATAGGTTATGTACATCTACTTACATTAAAGCGTAGATAATATTTGAGTAATACGACGAAAGCTTTTAGTAGTGGATGCGGTATTAAAATATCAAGTATAGCATCTGGGAATGGGGGTTAGAGAAGCTTTATTTATTTTACTGTATAATCCATATCCGCCTAATGAGAGAAATAATATTATTTCGCGGATGAACGAGTCATTAAAAGCTCGAATATTTCTCTGGCTTAGTATCATACGGGCCGATAAGCACAAATATTTTCAGAACTTCGTACAAATTTAGTGTACCACTTTACAACTTTTGATTTATTTATTTATTAAATGAAATTTCAATTATCAACTTGATAATTTTCGATAAATCAAAATGACTTGACTCTTATGTTAATCTTTAGAATAGAAAAACAATATCTATTTTAAATATCAGGAGTAATATATATTAAGCAATCGAGAAAAATTTTCATACAGTATACTTAATATATAAAAGAACAACTATTACACGGTTATCAAATATGGCAGATAGTTTATGAATGATCTCTTTAAAAAGTCTTTTCATTTAATTTAAAGACTTTATAGAGAATTTATTTTATCTGAAGTACTTTTGATACTATATACGCCATATATTTTTATTTCCGTAACGTAAGTGGAATATGTGGATCTTTCGAGTGTGAAAATGCCCACTACAAAAAGTGAGTGTATTGATTTCCGCAATACAAAGACTATCTTGATAGATTTATACTATTATATATAAGATAAAAACTGGTTTTATTCAACTATAAAAATGGTTTATTTGGCAAGATTCTTTCTCAACGTTTTTAAAAATGAACTACGGATATCAAAAAAAAACTTGTTTGTTCTCAATTAATTTGTAATAAAAAATCCCATTACTTTTACTTTTAATTTAAATATTTTATCCATATAATATACCATTGTGTAATATTTTCGTTAGAAATTGAAAACTTCTCTTAGTAGTACGTGAAATATTTTAATATGGGTTTTCGTCCAAAGAACGGATCTCTGTCTAAAAAAATACGTTTGCAAAGTAGTTTGCTTGATAATAATAAACATAGACTTGAATATAAGCTTGTTATTAATGGCGGTGTCAGAATTAATAAAAACGAAGCTTTTGTATCAGAACCTCTAGGTGACTAAGATATTATAGTCAAGGTGATGAAAAGTTATAGGTGATGAAAGTTTATTACTTATGAACCTGTTTAATGTGAGTTACAATAATATGTATACATAAAATACCATATAATGTTTAAATATCTGTTTTAAAATGCACAATTTTCAATTTATTTACTATCCGAATAACTATAGATTATAAAAATGAGACCAAATATTTCAAAATGTGAAATTAAACAACAAGATATAATCATATTTTAATGGTGTGAGAGATTAAATAAAAACTTAAAACGTGGATTTGGAAATGTCTTCACAGAACAAAATACAATTGTTAAAAAAAACTTTCTATTTCGATTTTCTAAAAATATTTTGGATTAGATCGCTTGATAGAATTGCTGTTACTTTGAAAATATTGGATACAACAGATCCATAGCACACACTGAGAATTGGATGTGATAAATGTAATAGTTAATTCCGGTATTCCTATTCGTCCCGTGTTCGGCGGGATAACGGAGGCTGGGAAGAAAGAAGGGAGGATTATTCTTCCTTAGCCTTAAGATGTTATCTTTCTGGACTCTTTTTGACACAGATTAAGTGATTGTCACAAAATGTATTAAGCTTGGTAAAATACAAATATACGTTTTCTGCCATAACTAACTGACATTGAAGACAGCTTATTATAAAAGATATATATTCGAGACTTGCCATTATTATTTTATTTATAAAACCCTATCTATTCATAAATAATTTTGTCACTTAGTAAAAAATACTGTAATATATTATACTCATAAAACAAAGTGAATTGTTTTGACATAGCATCACAAAAAAAAAACTTTCATTACAACAATACAAATTTACACCATGAAATATTTAAGATGACAATTTATTTTTCCGAGAGAGAATAATTTCGTGAACACATTAATAATTTAATTCAGTTACAAACTACTCATCTGTTTCTTCTTCTTTCTTGTTGTTCGCTCTCTCCTGGGAAGAGTTGGTTACTAGCATTTAAAAAAAAAATACTAAATTTATACTCGGGAACTATTTTTCTCAATATATATAAATCGGTCCCAATGCAATGATGTAATTTACAGCAGTAGAATGTTTTTAATCGTAAAAATATGTAATTTAAAGTAATTAAAATATCGTTCAACTTTACTGTTAGCGAAAGTCGAATTTTTTTGGCTAAGTGGCAGTGATCTTAAACAATTTTTATTTTATGAACTTCTGAGAGAGAATATATCTACAAATTCAATCGTTAGATTTTATTAAGAACATATTTCTTAAATATAAAATATTGTTGCTGAAGCATAACACATAAGTAGTATGTAAGCTATCTACGTGTATAATGTTAAATTGACTAGTTTTGTATGTTTATGTATAATATAACATTTTTGACAACACTAGAAATTATTAGTAAAGGAAACTCCTTGGCTTGTTCACAATATGTAATAATTTTTGATTTGAATATACAATATTATCTTTATCTTATTTTAAATATAGCGCAATATCATCTAAATTAAAAAAGAATACCGTTAAATTACTGTTGGCAATCAATTTTTAAGCAAAAACTATATTTATATGCGACAAGATCGGTATTTTTCAAATGTTTGAAAATAAATCGTGTATATTCAACTTGATTATTATTGTGGATTAGTAGAAACGGGGTGACATGAAAACACTAAGACGATATCTCATTTAAAATAACGTAGATGTCATAAATTGAATAAAACTATTGGTTTTTCGATTTGTTTTAAGTATTATACATTAAAAACAAAGGATAAAAAAAAATGTTAACGCTCCGAAATATTTCAAAGGAAATTGATCTCCAAATTTACGTATCAGTTTCCTTACAATCATGTTCATAAGTAGTATAGAAGGTTATGATAATAAACAATAGATTATGATAATGTATCTTTCTATAACTAAAATCTGTCTTGCTTCCTGTTGATGTATAAATCCCATACAAAATAACAAGGGGCGTAGTCTTTTACGGGGTTAATGAACAAAGCAGGTAGAGAGTGAAGCCTGGTGGATTAATACAGCTTCAATGTGTATATATATAGTATTCATAATTGTTTAATAATTTCCATATACAAATATTATTTGAATGTAATCATTGTTTTATTATGATTTAAACGTAATTCCAGACTGTTTCAAATAATATCTATTGAAAACTTATTAGATGTCTTATTAAAAACTTGTTTTGGTTCCCGTTATTATACGACTAATTCACTCTGGGATAAAGAAGAGTCCTCCACAAAAGTCATAATTCTGATCATCATTCTCTTTAGTCTAGTCTTTAGGGTATCGTGGTATTAAATGTGTCCCACTTTTTTTTTGATACGTAGGATTCATGGTGGGTTATTTTTTAAGCCACCACAAAAAAATTAAACTGCACTTGCACAGCAGTTCTAAATTTATGCCACTCGCTTAAATTTGTTAGCTCATTCCTTGAGCTGCGTCACTCTAATTCAAATTTTTTGTTGTAAGCGTGTAAGTTATGTGAGATTTTTAAAAAAAATTTTGAATAAAATACCGGCTATTTTTTTTCAACAAAAATCCTGTGCCTCAATGAGTTAAGTTATTATGTCTCATACTATATGTATTGCACCTAGCAAATATTGTTTATCTTAAGCTTTTCAAATTTGTTATCTTGAAAAAACAAATAACAGACATGGTATCAAAATTAAGTTACCATATATTTTGCATAAAGACTAGTCATTTAATATGGATCTACACAGTGTGAAGATATCCACTCCGAAAGTAGATTATATGGATCTCTATAATGCGAAAACAACTTTACAGATTATTTTTCACGAGAATTGTTCAACAGAATGGGCATCCAGTCCTGTATTTTGACAAATAGGGAATTTTCATAATAAGGGTAATATTAGATATTTTTTTGCAATTTTTTTCTCAGGAATACGCACAAGCTCATAGACTGACCGATTTATATTAATATCTATCATATTATGTTTAATATATTCCATATATTAATATTGTTTGAACGTAACGCTTATTAACGAACGTAATGATAGTATTTAAACGTAATTGTTAGAATACTTTAATACTATTGACTAAATGAAGTTTTCAAGAACCAAGTAAATACCGGCGTAAGTCAAAATGTTTCCTAGAATACAAAATCAATATTATTTGGTATTCTAGACTTTAGTGAAGTTGTAACGGTTGTAGTAATATGAATTTAATGGATGGTAAATAGACAACATTTTGATATTTCGACTATTATCTATGACTGAAACATAATTACATCCTTTGCTACCCAATTATAGTCTATGCCGCATGTCAGAGATTCTAATGCTTTGACATAGCATTTACGATTTACAGGGATATATTATATATTGTTATTTATTCGAAAATGGTGGACATATGATCGACAAAATGATCAAAGCTCTCTCGCATACATATTTAATAATATAATGTTCAGTATGCAACAACGTAGACATTCATATTATATACTTAATGCTTTGATTAATTTATTTATACGGAATTACAAATTACTTTATTGCTGTAAAATAAATACCGAAATTATTTAAAGTTCATTTACGAATCCCGATTATAAAGCGGAGCATTTGGATCTCAACAGTGGAAAGTCGATAACACGGCAGAAATGGAGTATAGGAATCTTCATATTTTATGGACAAATTCTGAATTTTTTCTGATTAAATTGGACAAGCCACTGGACATACAGATATATGGACCTGGATTTTTGGATTTATCCTGTAACTGAGAGTTTCGCATCAAGTTTTTTGTCATTTTGCTTAAGATTGGTATATGTATTTTCGATAACGGCCTGAGGATTCAAAAATCTTTTTCTCAGGGAAACGAATTGGATGTCAGTAGTTATACCAATACAGAGGGCGACAGTTGTGTTAGACTTAATTGCTTCGGTCTTTGATATATTCCACCTGATTAAGAGTGAGTTTATGACGATGATTTTAACCTTTTTTTTCATTTCATTTCTTTTTCTA
Organism: Rhyacophila evoluta; assembly: GCA_022683975.1. Taxonomy (NCBI): domain Eukaryota; kingdom Metazoa; phylum Arthropoda; class Insecta; order Trichoptera; family Rhyacophilidae; genus Rhyacophila; species Rhyacophila evoluta. Next base: position 15,816 of record JAGVSQ010001745.1, on the reverse strand, counting down.
TATAATAAAAATATTGAAGGTTTTTATTGTAACATAAAAATGCGAAGGTTTATTAATTTTAGTGTTAACGTATTACAATATATGAAATATTTTATTATATACAGTAATTTAGTTTACAAACTTGATGTAATTTTACTGTAATAATAGTTTATTATCATCATTGGAGCAGAAAGAATAAAGATAAATTTATTTGGCTTAGGTTTATTGAATAATATAAACTTCAGTGAAGTGTCGTTATCCCGGGCCATACTTCACTATCCGATCTTCTGAAAGTTTCTATCATGTTCCGACCATAAAAACTTTGCCGTTGTCGATAAGTGAATAAATAAATTGACTAGCAAAAGAAGATGTTGTCATAATGGATAAAATTTATGTCAAGTTTGTCTTCGATTTGTAATAAAATAGCTAAGGACAAAATTAAAACGACATGAATAAAGTTTAAAGCAAAAAAGTTTTCACGAAAAACACACCAATCTTTATCTTTTCTCTGACTATTAAATGTAGCCACTACTCAGCAACCTTGTCCATACATCTAATATAAGTTACGTACGTTCACAAGTGTAGCACATGGATGTCTACACTATGAAAATATCGATTTGTAGTACTTTGATATTTGTTTCGAAAGATTTAGGTCGCCAGAATTGATTATAAGTTTAACATTTCAGCACTTAAACTTAGATCATTCAATTAATTAATTTAAAACATTATGAAATTTCAATCAAACGTATCGTTTTTTGAATATTTAATTAGATAATACTATAGCACGTTTTTATAGTGAGTCAGTAAGGCTTTCACGGATTCCATTTCACCCGTTGATCACTTTACTTTTTTGTATATTAAGTTATATAAATATTATTATATTCTAGCATACTCCATATATCCGTTATACATTCTATACTCAGAACGTGATGATAACAATATTAAAATTCTACCGACTAGAAGAAGACAAATGAGAGATCGTGACCCGAAGCATTAGAAGCTCAGTCGATTTTGGTATCACTGCTTGATATTGTTTGATGTGATTACGGGGTGACTGGTCCGTTGTTTAATCTCCTACTTCTTCACAATGTCAACCCCATCTCTAATGTGAATTATACCAGTTAATTTAAATATAACACATTTTTAAATGTTAATAATATTCCTACAGATCATTAGTTAGTTGATTGAATATTTAATCCTTGTTTAGTTAATGTTTTGACATAGAAAAATCCGTTATAATTTTTTTTATATATAAATCTTCAGTATGCCCATACATCATATTATTTTGTTATGAGTATTTCAAATAGTGATAACACATTTGGTAAATGAATATATTTTCCATGAAGGTGTGTATAATAATATATTTTTTTTCAATTCACCATTAACATATTTAGTTGCGAACTGTGTATTCAGCTAAAAAATACATCTGAGCTGTCTCAGGCGGCTGATAAATGAACTTTTTTGTTCCTTTTACGAAAAAAATGTCTTTGTTTCACTCTCTAAGCAATTCAGAGTTAACGAAAAACAAATATTTCCGTAGAGCACAGGTGTGCGACATCCTACCTGTTAAAAAACTTATACACAACTGTCGTAAAAGCATTTCTACTTTTGTTTTATTTCGAAAGTACAATTGAAACTAAAACTAAATACCCAGTTCTGGTAAAATTGTATAAATACTACTTAAAATCTCTATTTAAAAGCAATTCTCATTAGGAGTTTAATGATCTTAAAACCACTAAAACAAGTAATGATTCTATCACATTATATACATGTGTTACTACGGTCTCTTGAGTTAAATGGCCGAATCTAATGGTACTTTAGGCCTCTATGTACTGAGCTTTCTCTAGGTTATCACACTCAGCGCATTTTCTTGACGTTCACCCATCTGCCCTGGGGTCGATTGCCAGCTGGGGTTCCTTCGTAAAACTAAAGAGCTTTAAATTTCTGTATAACAATGTAGCCTCCCCAATTGAGTCCTTCCGTCCTTAAGACGTTTGCTTAGCTTGAGATCAAATTGCTTAAAAAGCTCAGCGTTTTCATAAAAATAAGGGTTACCTTTTAAATTTTAAGGTTGTACTTTTAGATAGGTACTGAATATTTGATTGCAAACATTAGTTGTGAACCATTTAATAATCACAATGAGTTTTATTGTTATATAATCAAAATAATAAATTAGAAGTTACATTACTTACTAAGAAATATTGAAATGAACAGATTATCATTATAACATCTTATCGATTGTAATGATTTTTTAATTTTTTTAAATATAATGTTTAATATAACGCTTAAGTAATATGTATGCTAAAATAGACCAACGATACAACCCAGTATTATTGGCTACATTGCATTGATATTGACATGTTGCATTATGTTATTTTTTTAATACACCTGGCTATTTTTTTACACGAGAGATACTTTTTAAGCGACACTGCAAAAAATTCGTTGCTCATATAAAAAAAAAATGGTAGATGAGCTCCATCTAACTTTACTTAATTTTTGATTAGAATTGGTTAATTTTCACATTATTCATGTAATATTTTCACACTATACTTAACATTATACACCTATTCAGTGCCACTATTAGATAATAGACGTAACCGTTTGCTGTAGTTGTTGGGTGACATTTTATTCAAGTTTGATTGATTGAAAGTGTACTGATCTTTTTCCAGTTAATCTACAAAATATTGTAACAATTGTAACAATGTAATATTGTAACTGGATATAATATAATTTGAATAGTTAAATTATGTCTCGATCAAGTGAGATGTTTAGATTTGTTATCCTGGTTAAATTAAAAAATCAGTGTAAAAAACAGAATTGAGTGTATTATGTTTTGTAATAAATATACAGAATAGAATAACACAAACTGGTAGTAACGTCAAAAATGACTAAATCTGACAGCACGATAAATGCTAAGAATTAAAATTTAATTAGAGTATTTAGTATGGGTGCCGCATGATTGATGAGTGAATGTCGGCATTTGACGATTTAAACTCAATACGACTTATTCGTTATTATAATTATTATTAATTAGTTCAAGGAAACGTTTATCGTATTGTGTACATATAATAATAATTTGATTGTTCTTCGGTAACATTAAAATACGTATTCTTGATTAATAGCCTTTTGATAATTTTTACTTGTTATATATGTCATATATTAAAGTTACATTAATATATAATATACGAAATGTATCATAATAAATTTTTAAATTTTAAATTAATAAAACATTACTATTGCGTATTCCTTCACTTGAGACAAAATTTGAGTTGTATTTTTAACTATGACACTTAGTTTAATTTAAACAAATGATCAATTCATAAGATTAAGTAAAAATGTGCAATATTTCGAAGTTATTTACTATTTTTTGATTAAAAAATTTATTTATTTAAAATTAATATATTTTTTTAGTAAATAAAGAATTGTATAATCACACTGTTATTATTAAAATATTTGAATAGTTATACCTTGAATTGTATGTTATTTTATAGGGTAAAATTAATTTATTAGAAAACGACAGATGATTTAAGCTCTTTGCTATTGATTTTGGAAAGTGTGGTCGCACTGACGATTCATCAAATCCTGAGTGTGGCATCATAGAAACCGCAAAACACGCCGTGGTCTGTTTTCCTGTCACAAACAGCTGCACAATACGGTACGCCTATAGCATCTGACGTAACCATTATAGTGTCCATTCTATGGACTCGAATATTCTATAGTTAAGAACCTCTTTCATCCACTGCAGAGAAAAAGATTATGCTCTATTCAAAGGAATGTTATATTTCTACAATAAACAAGTTTGAAATATATTTATTTCAGTCGTATTACATTGACATACTATTTGAAAAAAATATTCAAATGAAAAATTGTTAAGTGTGTTTGAAAATGAAAATAATTTACAAATATAGTAGGATTCAATGTAAGTGTATTCTAACATAATGAGGATTTTTAAATGACATCATAATAATCAAGCTAAATACAATATATTATATGTTACGAAGAGGTTTACGTTTGTTTTCCTTTCACTAATAATATTATAAAAGAAATCAAATTTATAAAAATACACCGATCTTGAACAAGCATTGAAAACTACGTATTTGTTACCCGCTGACTGATATTTTAAATGATCAACATATAATTTAATATAAAACGATGATTTATAGTATTTCCGTTAAAACGATTGAGATATTTTATTTTGATTATAATGAACAATTGGAATATAATAAATTATTGGTTTTGTAAATGCGACGAAAATATCTGTCCGCTAGTTGACTGTTGTAAAGCTCGAGCGAGTGGCGAAGCTCTGTAGCACATGTGGCTAATATCCTCTTCGCATTTACGTGTAGAACGCCAGAGAATAATGTTTGCTTTATAGTGCCTGAAGCTTTCGACCAACGTACTTGGTAATGTGTTTGCATTACACCTCATGAATTTTTTATGCCTCACACTGACAAAGACTTTGCAAGAGATTTACGTTTTTTCTGAAAGCTCTAAGCTCTCCGGTCTATTCAAATTTATTGTGCTTCTGTATTGCGGTAGTCATTTATTACCATATACTTTTCCTATTTTAAAGATTCTACAATATTACTATTTCATAATCATTTATCGAAGAATGAAGGTGATATACATTCAGTTTACTTTTCTATCTTCTACCTAGGATCAGCAGCCCAGTTTATAGACATTGTGATCTGCATGCTTTTTTATTAGTTAGTTGTTAATAATTTTCTAGATACTATCTTATATTGTAGTCAAATACCTTGACAAAATAATTAATAGGTTGTCTCATAATTGGTGTCAGCAATTTATACTGTAACTTTTATATTTTGAATGAATGAATTCCTAAGTGGGTTTTTTTTGTAAAGGTTTTATAGCTAGTATTTCAGTGTGATATCTTCCAAAAAAGTTATTAAATTTCGTTACATTATTGGTGGCTGTCTCGTTTTTGCAAACTAAAAGACACAAAAAAGATTTGCAGATTGTACGAAGATATTGGGGTGAAATTTGGATGTGGATTAAAAAATGTGTTAGTGATACTTTTTTTTTAAATTTTAATTTACTTAAAAAATAATATGGTTAATTTTAATTTTGAGAGTTTATAGCAGGAATTAATATTAGGTAAACGTATCCTTAGTTAAACTAAAGTATTGATTTATTATGCGTTAACAGGTATGAATTAATAAGAGAAAACTATTATAAAGAGATTGGATAGCTTGTATTGCCTTTGCGCCTGGCTTTAATTAGCACACGAGTATTTGAAAATAGCAATATACACCAAGCTTAAATAATGCGAATATAACAGCGTTAATATTCTCTTAGAATCTATGGTAATTTTCATTAAGTTAAATAACAAGACAAACAAAAACGATATCTACTGATTAATACATATTAATATTGTTAGAAGAATCTACAATAGATTTAATTAAAAGCATTTTAAAAGTGAATCCAAATTTACATCTGATTAAGGCATACGTATAAGCTGTTTGATAAATGACCATTGCTTAAATAATGGTTTTAAAAAAAAATGTAGTATTTATTTTATAATTATTTTATCGGTATTTATAATAAATTTTCAAAAGAAGGCAAGCAAGTGATGCTGCTTCCAAGCCATGTTGATAGACTTGGATGAATGAAATGTTATTTTACCATTTTATTTTGGATTGTATTAGATATAAGGTTAAGAATTTGGAAGTAAATTATAACAGTAAGAATTTATTTTAATATTCATCCTTTGACGTACAGTGTGTAGTTTAAAACTTTTGAATCAAAATTTTGATTCTCTTCTAGAAAAGATTCATAATTGCTGCTATTACTTGATCGTGACATAAAAAAATAGTAGAAAAGTTATATAAAATGTATTTGAAATATGATTAAGATATACGTCACGTTAGTAGCTCATTGGTAAGCGTACGCACTTCATTTCCATGTAATGGGTTTATAGGCAGTGGTTCAAACATAAATGTTAGGGTAGTACTTAATTTTAACTTTCCTACTTTCTTTTTCATCGTATTACAGACACTAGTTCTAAATGTTACAAGTTAGAATGTATAACAGCTTTCATAATCATAAAATTTAAGATCATATGCTCAATGAGCATCCAGTTCTGCATTTTAATTTTTTTAAATTTGACAAATGTGAAATCGAGCCCGTTTTCTCCGGATTGCTAAGCACGCATGATACCAACTACGCTGATCGGGGAAAAAAAACCACATTACTGACTCTATATATAATATATAACTATAATTTGCAAAATATCAAGTATAAAGTAATGGATACTCATTTGAGCGATTGGATAAAAACTAGTCCCTGCTAAAATGATGGATAATTAATAATTTATATAGACTTAATTTATCAATAAATATGGGTAATTTTGAAGATATTAAACGCGCAGTGGTAATACTGATAACTATTAAATTAATTCAAATTAAATTTTCACAAACGTTTTCCGTTTTAATAAAGATATTATTATTTGAAAAATGACTTGGAAAATTCACTAAATTTGAAGATAACGAAATTGGAAGGTAGCCCAAGTTGGGTGAAATCGTGACCGAGTATCTGGATTTGCAATTCCCAGGGGTTGTTATTGAAAATCTATAAATTCGTAATAAATACGAAAGCCTCCTCTCAAATACTTAGACCGTGATAAACTTACTTAAAGTACTTCGGAATATTAAGCTTCAAAATGTCGTTAGCAGGCATAGATTTTCTTAAGTCGGAAATGATGAAAATATAGTATTGGTTTTACACGAAGTCATGATGAGCTTCTTCACAAAACCGGAAATTAAATCACCGACAAAGTCTAGGAGATTGATGATTTTACAAAACGTGTTGTACTTAACTTCTTATCTCACGTTAAATTTATATGTATTGTATTGACAAAACTATTTTTAATCATTGTTATAAATAGTAAATAAATTCAGGAAAAATCCGTTTTTAAAGTAGTTAATTTTGTTTATCATATTAATTAACAATTTATGCAAGCTTTTTTTTATTTTGACCAGTTTCATGTTTTTTTCCACGTTCGCTCCGAAAGTGGAGTATGTGGATCTAAGCAGTGTGAAAATTTCCACTCTCAAAGTAAAATATTTTGCATCTCCACAATGTGATATTTTTTAAGAGGTTTGGTTGTTAGATAATTGATTAACCCAACGAGCATCTGGTCCTGCATTTATATAAATTTACGTATTAATGATATTTATATATTTCATTAATCAAGAATAGATATGCTCCATTTTTGAATCGGATGTGTTATTTTTTTCATAATTAAATAATTTAATCGACCAAGTTTAAATTTTATTCGAAAATGTTTGCATGTTTTAGTTTTTGACAGTAATTTAATTTTAAATTTAATTTATTATTAAAATTTGATCCAACGATGTTTTCGTATAACTAATATCAAAAGCATTAAGGTATTGCTACAATGCAAACTGAAATACAAATTAATTTGTAATAAATTCTACGTTTGTGTGCAGTTCACCGCAGTGAGTTGGTATTTCAACAGAAACATAATGCAAATAGAATTGGTTATAAGCTATGTGTGGACAGCACATTACTAAGAAATAAAGATGAAAATGTCACAGTTCAAAATGACTGTCCTAAAATAAATTACTGAAAATTTATTCAAATTTTACTCTATTTATTTAGTCACTGTATCGTTGATAATTTATGTTTAAAAATCATAATGTCCATTTTTATGAAAAAATGTCTTTTAAATACAGACATGATAAGAGTTTTTCTCTATGCACATTCATATAATATTATTTCCAATTCAGCGAAATAACAGAACTAGTGGTATGTATAAATGTACCATATGCATTTTTATTCCGGAACATCATACAATTTTTTTTTCTGCTCTCGCGTAAAGTTGTTTAAATAGTTTAGAAAAAGCTCGCCGGATCAAGAAATAATGGCAGTATCATGTTTAAGTTGTGCTTGTTAATAGCGAAAGCTTTTTAAGAAGACTTACTGTATTCTGAATTTTTATTTAATAATTGAAAATTTTAAATGAAAAAAATATTTATCGCACATCTGGCATTCTACTTATTTTGATCAAGTCCCAATACATTTCAGCAAAGTTGATTCAAATATTTTTTTGGAACAGCAGCTTTTTCAAATAATGCAATACAATTAATTAAGGATTCGGACAATGGTAACGGAAGACCCCGAATATTCTACGTGATTATCCTAATAATAATGCCAATGTAAGTTTAGCTGGTAGCGTAGACGTTAACTGGTACGCCTTGTCTTTCATATCTGTTAGATTAAAAAAAATCCGAAAATACAGAATTATAAATTATGTCTTTATCCATATACTTCACTTTCATAATGGATATCTCCACACTGTGTAGATCTATATACTCAAAAAAATACTGATAGCTCGTGGCTTAAGTACAAAGCGACACGTCACACTATTACTGTATTATTATAAAATAATTTTAGAGCCTCATGCCAAAGTATTATATAATGTATTAAATAAATCAAATGTATGGTAGTTACTTGTTTGACTTATCTTATATTGATTTATTGTATTTAATAATTTGGTCCGGCCCTAAATTCGAAGTCAGAATGACAATTTGATCCCTAAACTAGGAAAGGTTGTCCATGTCTGGTATTATAACACTTTCAATGTAAAAGTTTTCATTGTAAATACGATGCCAATTTTTTACGTCGTGTAAAAATGCTTTAGCAATTTTGACACGGAACATATTACATGACAGATGATATCGATAACGTAGGTGAAACTTTCAGGAGCCAAACAATATAAAAACTGAAAATCACAAACCTCTCAAAAGCTCCCAAAGGTTTTTTGTGAAAGCCTTCGAAAATGGAAAAAGTTATATTTATGGGCACTAAAATCGATATGTTTATTTAGAATTATTTATTTAATATTTTTGTTTATTTTTATTTATATCCGCCCATGTCAAAGCAATACTTCGTACTTAACGTAACAAGAATTTTACAAAAGATGAAAAAATCCTCATTAATCACTATTATTACATATTTTTTTTTTTATAATGTTACTATTGTATTAATTAATTTTTTTAAATGTTGAAATGAAGCACGGAATAGTATTTGTGTAATTAAAGTGACTTTTACTTACCAGTGTAATTTTTCCAAAAACTTTTTGGTCAGTGTCATTTTGAAGCGTAATACGATTTTCTAAATTATGGTCACCCGAAGACGTGTAAAACAAATTTATCTCCATAAAGCAAAGATTAATTTTCACATTACTTTTTAATAAGCAACCATTGCAGTAGAATTGCTCAATATATTAAAAATCTATGTCCTGCATTTGAAAAGTCACTATAATAGATTAACCATAATAGCTTATATTTGATATTTAATCTTTAATATCCAACAACAATATCAAATCTTTGACTAATACGTCTCAATTTTGTGTAAAGATTATTCAAAAGATGACTAATGAAAAATAAGTTAATAAAGAATTGTTGTAAGACTTAAGTATGGCATTTTATTAAACTATTTGTACTTGTATGGTAGTTTTTGTTTTTGAAAAGTTTTTGAACTCAAACTTTTTGTTTTCCATTCCAATATCATTTTAGTTTAAGCGATATTGAAAATTTGCGGTGCTGAAAAAGCTTGTGCTTTTTAAATTTTTATGAAATAACATCCCGAGGGAATCCTAACCAAAGCAAGAAGTTAATTTCAAACTATGTACGAGTGTTTCAAAGAAAGGCTTAATAGAAGGTAAAGATCGACAGCGCAACATTGTTGTAAATGTTGATAACTTGTTATACATCAGCGTAAGGTGAGTGTTTTGAAACTTTTGACAAGCTTATTTGACGTTAATAAATGTAATAAAGATACAAAATTCATCGAAATATTTTTATTAAATTATAAACATTGATTAATAATAACTTATAAATATATATTTTACGGAAAAGTGTATATTAGTTAAGTATTTGAGTATTAAGCTCATTGGCTTTTAGACTGCTTGCTGCTAGAGCGGAGCTACGGGTAAATAAAATAAGTTTTTGAAAATATTACCTATTATATTTAGATGTGAAGTAGAAAGTGAGAAAATTAATTATGCTCAGATGTTTGTGTAATAAAAATTTAGCGAAATATCCAGATTGGAATGGTGAAGATTGTGTAGATTACAAAGTACAAAGACATCTCAATTAAAATTGGGAAACTATGTTTTTTCCGTGTTGTCATGTATATGAGTATAGAAGAAGAGGTAGATCAAAGAGTCAAGGCTCTTGCAAAACTACAGACTGTCTATTTCTAAAGCAGCCTCATATGAAAGTACTGGGTGGATAAAAGAAGATGGCAATATAAAAATTCTAGAAGCTTAGACCTTCTTTCAAATTTGTCTGCTTACATTTATGACAAAAGCAACATTATTACGTATAAATTATATACCAGTCGTGTACATTTGAAGCCACAAATTCAATAACTATACGGTTTTTCAATTGACGTATTTCACAAAAATAGTTGTAAGTAAATTTAAGGATTAAATTATTTTAAAATTATAAAACCTATTTGGCTTTTTAAAAACCATCAATTTTTAGAAACTTCTTCATAAATAATATGTGGACATACTGAAATGAGTAACAGAAAACGTCTCTATCGAATCTATATTCCTATAAGTGAATGTAAGATGGTAAAAAAATATGATATTTGTGATTGTTTACAATTTTTCATTAGTTTTTTTTAAATATATCATCTTTGTTACCGAAAATATTGAACTTATCGAAATTATTCCGTGAAGCAAGTATAGAAATCGCAATCAATAAAGCAAATAATGCTCACCGGGAATCGTAAATCAAATATTTGTAGCGGCGTATACAAAGTAATTAGGTAGAAAAACTTCATGTTCGATGAATTATTAATGGTACATACATGTGCCAAGTCTATTCATAGGAAAGTTTGTAAATTATGGACTGAACTATCGTTACAAGCAGCGCATGATAGTAAAAAAATATACACAAATACGAAAATAATATCATACAATTATATATTTTTTTATGTATCTTGAGTTATTTGTATTAACTTCATGTTTGTAAGTATGGCTGAAAAGATAAATGTATTCGTAAGAAGAGGCTTGGATTAAAATTTTCTGGTTACATACTCATAAATATTACAGGAATTTATTTATACACACCATTTAAATGGAGTAATCAGTCGGGTCTTTGAATCTTTTTTTCACGAGGATTAATTGTCATTCTTCATTCAAATTCAATTAATGCCGCTATTATAAATTGATTTCGATACTTGGAAATCATTGGTGATAATGTTAAAAGTTGAAAGTAAAATAGCCGATCATGAACAGACGGATAAACACATGTATTTTATGTTCTAAAATATAAATTACAGGCACAGTATTATTGGAGAAAATATTATTTTTCTTTTTTCTCATCTAATATTTCCAAACTCTTTCAGTAATTAATCCTTGAAACCATTGAACCGCAGACTCTATACATTAAAAAAAGCTGCAATCAATAAGAAGTAGTCTGACTTCTCTTTAAAAATGTTTAGTATTATCTATAAAAGCGTAATATATAATATTTGTAATTATATTTTTGGAGATGCCGAGTTTTGATGAATTTGACGCAGTTTATACAGTTTGTAGTAATAGCAAGATTGTAAAAGATGTGTATTTTGCAATTTGGCCCAATGTTTGAAATATCCTGATTGAAAAAAATATATTAATTAATTTGATTACATTTACATACTATTGAACACAGAGGGAATTTAATCAACTAATACGTTTCCGATCGAGGTGTAAATTTAATTATTAATTGTGCTCTGGTTTATTACAGGGTTGTTTTCTAGTTTGTGAAACCAATAATCACATTGATGAAATCGCTCATCAATTGGTTTTCAGTGTTTATTGGAGTATGATTATGAATGTAATAAAATCGTATAGAAATTAAAATCACGGAAAAAATTATTAATTGCAGACATTTTGCACTGTTGATTTTTTTTTCTGCGGTTTTCTCTATATTTAATAATCGCACCTTTCTAATGTCAATCAAATTTATCTGCAGGCTTTCTAATATCCACAATCCAGCCTATATCTATTTTATCAGAAATAATAGTGACCCATTGTCCTCTCCCAAAAAGTCTTGTATAATGGCAAGTTTAGCTGTATGGTATTAATAGTTCCTAAATGTACATTATCCCGTTACCAAAAGTGAAGTTTTTTCTATAAAGATACGCATAAGGTAGTCAAAACTGAGTAGTAACTATCTTTTTACTCATTAAAAAAAAATGTGGTACGAACTTTTTAACAATGAGCTTAGATAGCTAAGGTCTTTGGAATTGTACTCAAAGCTTAATCGATAGCTAAGCAGTCATAATGGTTTTAGAAGGGCAAGTTCAAAAGAAACCTTTTTTGGGCTTAATTTAAAGAATCCTTAGATAATTTTATTTAACTTTTATTTGTATTGAATTTCAGCAAATCGTAAAATTAGGAATTTCAACGATATTTTGAAAGCATCTATTTTATTTAGTTCGGTCATATTTTATATAAATCCGGAAATTATAAGTGACATTACTTATAATTAATATTTATTTTGAATTCATATTTATGCATTTAAAATAACCATGATAATTGTGTATAAATTATTTTATATTTAAAATACCGTAATAAATTATGATAATTTTGGGATGTTCATTAATGGCATCTAAAATATTAACGAATATAAACTTACATTTGTCCACATGAAATTATATCGTTACGGTTATAATGATGTGCATATTACCTTGGTGATTTTGCAATACTATATTTACTAAGGGGCTTATTTCCAAAATGAGCTCGTTTCACTATGGCAAAATTTAAGGATGAACATTTTGAAAAAGTATTTTGTTGTATTAAAGAACCAAATAGCTTGTTCTTCAGTATTCATTTTTGTTTTCATGGTTTTTAAAATTATTTTTTTCTACCGGTTTACATGTTTTATACAAAAAATACTTATTCGAAATATTATTTGAATTTTGGTTGAGTGGAGTAAGTTTAATTTGGAAATATGTCCTTCGATTAAAAGTGATAGCATTAATATTTTAATTAATTGTCTTTATGCGTAAGATCTATATAGCCAACTAAATGATCGAAGTATGAATTTATGTTCAAAATTACATGATCATATTGTTGAATTACTAAATATTTAATGCTTTTGGGGTGTTAATATAATAGTTTTGGTAAGACGTACTGTGTCATAGAGCTTACGTAAAGTTTCACTGAAGTTTTAACGACCTTAAATAATAATAAAAAAATAATAATTTTGAGGAATATGTGTTTATGATAACTCAGTTTTATTTGTTATTTTTTTTTTGACTTCAGACGGAAATCACTGGCGGAATCTTATCAATAACAGAAATAAAATTTAAGCCAGCAAATTTAAATTTGATGTTTATATTTATAATATAAAACGTTTGTTCTGTGTATGTGTAAAATGTATAAAAAGTAAACATTCACAACTATTCATTGCTATGTCTATTATATAGAAGTTTATGAAAATTATAGTAGTTAACTTACATATATAAAGTAATTACAAACACATAATTACCCAAACAATAAACCTTTGTGATAATTACTAAATATATGTAAATATGCATATATTTAAACGAATAATATAGTGTGTATATCGTTTTCGTGAAGCGAAAAGTTACTATGTAATATTTTTGGTAAAAATGATATAAGTCCAATTACATCATCCTGAACTCCGTATCTATGGGTAAAATCCTTCACAAATAATCTTAACTATAAGAAACTGGTAGTTAAAATAATCATTCAATTTTTTTTTATATCCTTAGATAACTGATTGTGCCATTATTACACTGAAAGACAAAAAATATCGAATGTAACTATATAGGATTAAAAAAAGCTCTCATATTACATGGATATTAATTGCATTTATTTATTTATACTTGCAATTATAAATAGTATATATTTCTCAAGCTGTAGTCTTGTATCATCACCGGTGACGATGTATGGTGTATTTTGGCATATACTTATCTTTATAGATATAAATATGTGTAGATAAAAAAAATATACAC